>CM037997.1:26553931-26864098 GCA_021234005.1 Nephelium lappaceum
GAGATTCTTGAAATCGCATTCTAGGGTTTCTTGAATTCTTGAATTTCAAGATTCATATCAATCTTTTGTTTGAGGTTTAAATCTGCAATGATTTAAAAAGAAAAGGAAAAGTTTGAGCGTGGAAAGGAAGCCTTGAGTGATAAACACGTGAGTGGAGTGAAACACGTGAGGGAGTGTGTGAGATTTTTTTCTTTCTAACATTCTTTTCAGGTTTCAATCAAGTCCCTTGGACAACATTACAGATTTCACGATTTGAGGACAAATCGTTTTGAGGAAAGCGGGAATGATGGAAACCAAGATATTAATTATGGAACACAAAGATACAATTGGACAACGAGGCAATTAAAGACGATTGTGCTTAATCTTGAAGGCTTTGAACGCTAATTGAAGACAATTGGAAGCAAACTGAAGTTAATTGGGTTTTAATTAATTTGGGGTTAATTTGTATTATGGGGATTGTTTAATTTATTAGGCTTTTAATTATAGGGCTGAGTCATTTATTTAAACAAAAAACCCAATATGGGTGTGTTTAGGAAAAGTCAAAGTCAAAGTCAAAGTCAGAGTCAGAGTCAAAGTTAGAGTCATAGTCAATTAAAAATAGGGTTTTCTTTAGTTTCCAATAAGGATTAGGAAAGTCAAAGTCAATTAAAAATAGGATTTTGTTTAGTTTCCAATAAGGATTAGGATTGTGTGCCTATATAAGGCTTATTAAACCTAAGTTTTGAAGAAGTAGTTGATGGAATAAAGTAATTGAGAGATTTGTTTCTCTTTTGTTCATTGTTGAACATGTGATCTTATCAAGCTATGCTTGTGGCGATCGAAACAATGACTTATCTCCCACCTTCTAATCCATGTCTCGGGAGTGGCGTCAATATCATTCTTGTTATAATTTTGGTTCTTGATTATCATATATTCAATGGGTCAAAATTCTTTATAATTTTGGTTCTTGAATGACATAATCAATGGGTCAAAGTTTTCGTTATAAACCTGTTTTAATCTTTCTTGGGGTTGTGTTTCAATTTGACTGTGGGTGTCGTATCGATATATACGGGGTTCGCATCAGTTGGTATCAGAGCTTCGGTTAATTAATTCAGGTTTAGTTTATCAATTTAATTTCTTATTTTCTGATTTTGTTTGAATTGCCGCAAGTCACTATTCTTTTCTTGATTCTCTTGATTTGCCGCAACATCTCGCACGCCTAAAATCTGTGTTTGTTTACTTCTCATCTTAAAGTGCGTGCATCACAATATATATAATTATTCTTTGATTTCTGATTCTGCACGCCAAAAGCTAGACCTATTATGCCCACAAATCAAAGATTTTGTTTTGTTTCTTGAAGACCAAAAAAAAAAAAAAAGAGTCAATTCTCTTTGTTTTCTTTTGTCTCTTTTGTCATTGTCTGCGTCCAATATTCTTGTTCTTGAATAAACGAATAAAAGAATTAACTTTTCTCCATTGTTCTCTTGTGAACTTTGAGAATTGCATCAAGATTTGTTCTTGATTTATCAACATTAACTTATCTCCCACATTCTCATCTCTTTCTTGGGAGTGGCGTCGTTATATCTTTGGTTCTTGATTCGCTAATCAACGGATCAAAGATTTCTTTAAATCTGAATTATCTTTCTTGGGGTTGTGTTTCAATTTGCTTGTGGGTGTCGTATCGATATATACGGGGTTCGCATCAGTTGGTATCAGAGCTTCGGTTAATTAATTCAGGTTTGATTTATCAATTTCTTGCTTTTTGATTTTTGTTTTTTTAATTTTCCGCAAATCACCAGATCTATTCAACTTTATGCTTTGACATCAATTAATTCTTTTTGTTTTGTCTATTGCTTTTGGCATCACAAAACTGAAACATATAATTATTCTTTGCTTTTGTGATCTTGCACGCCACACAATCAATGTCCATTATCTTTTGTTTCTTGGAGACCACAAATCAACTTTCTTTGTTTTTTTTTGTTTGCACGTCACAAACAAATATTAATTGTTTTTCTTTGTTCTTGCAAACTGCACACACCATCTCAATATTTGTTTGTCTTTTGTTTCTATTGCACATATGTCACAAACAATTGTGTTCTTGTTTCTTGAGGAGCCGCATATCATCAATTATTTTGAATTCTTGAATTCTTGAAATTATTTCTTATTCAGTTCTTGGATTGATTTATCAATTAGAGTTCTAGAATTCACAATATCGAGATTCTTGAAATCGCATTCTAGGGTTTCTTGAATTCTTGAATTTCAAGATTCATATCAATCTTTTGTTTGAGGTTTAAATCTGCAATGATTTAAAAAGAAAAGGAAAAGTTTGAGCGTGGAAAGGAAGCCTTGAGTGATAAACACGTGAGTGGAGTGAAACACGTGAGGGAGTGTGTGAGATTTTTTTCTTTCTAACATTCTTTTCAGGTTTCAATCAAGTCCCTTGGACAACATTACAGATTTCACGATTTGAGGACAAATCGTTTTGAGGAAAGCGGGAATGATGGAAACCAAGATATTAATTATGGAACACAAAGATACAATTGGACAACGAGGCAATTAAAGACGATTGTGCTTAATCTTGAAGGCTTTGAACGCTAATTGAAGACAATTGGAAGCAAACTGAAGTTAATTGGGTTTTAATTAATTTGGGGTTAATTTGTATTATGGGGATTGTTTAATTTATTAGGCTTTTAATTATAGGGCTGAGTCATTTATTTAAACAAAAAACCCAATATGGGTGTGTTTAGGAAAAGTCAAAGTCAAAGTCAAAGTCAGAGTCAGAGTCAAAGTTAGAGTCATAGTCAATTAAAAATAGGGTTTTCTTTAGTTTCCAATAAGGATTAGGAAAGTCAAAGTCAATTAAAAATAGGATTTTGTTTAGTTTCCAATAAGGATTAGGATTGTGTGCCTATATAAGGCTTATTAAACCTAAGTTTTGAAGAAGTAGTTGATGGAATAAAGTAATTGAGAGATTTGTTTCTCTTTTGTTCATTGTTGAACATGTGATCTTATCAAGCTATGCTTGTGGCGATCGAAACAATGACTTATCTCCCACCTTCTAATCCATGTCTCGGGAGTGGCGTCAATATCATTCTTGTTATAATTTTGGTTCTTGATTATCATATATTCAATGGGTCAAAATTCTTTATAATTTTGGTTCTTGAATGACATAATCAATGGGTCAAAGTTTTCGTTATAAACCTGTTTTAATCTTTCTTGGGGTTGTGTTTCAATTTGACTGTGGGTGTCGTATCGATATATACGGGGTTCGCATCAGTTGGTATCAGAGCTTCGGTTAATTAATTCAGGTTTAGTTTATCAATTTAATTTCTTATTTTCTGATTTTGTTTGAATTGCCGCAAGTCACTATTCTTTTCTTGATTCTCTTGATTTGCCGCAACATCTCGCACGCCTAAAATCTGTGTTTGTTTACTTCTCATCTTAAAGTGCGTGCATCACAATATATATAATTATTCTTTGATTTCTGATTCTGCACGCCAAAAGCTAGACCTATTATGCCCACAAATCAAAGATTTTGTTTTGTTTCTTGAAGACCAAAAAAAAAAAAAAAGAGTCAATTCTCTTTGTTTTCTTTTGTCTCTTTTGTCATTGTCTGCGTCCAATATTCTTGTTCTTGAATAAACGAATAAAAGAATTAACTTTTCTCCATTGTTCTCTTGTGAACTTTGAGAATTGCATCAAGATTTGTTCTTGATTTATCAACATTAACTTATCTCCCACATTCTCATCTCTTTCTTGGGAGTGGCGTCGTTATATCTTTGGTTCTTGATTCGCTAATCAACGGATCAAAGATTTCTTTAAATCTGAATTATCTTTCTTGGGGTTGTGTTTCAATTTGCTTGTGGGTGTCGTATCGATATATACGGGGTTCGCATCAGTTGGTATCAGAGCTTCGGTTAATTAATTCAGGTTTGATTTATCAATTTCTTGCTTTTTGATTTTTGTTTTTTTAATTTTCCGCAAATCACCAGATCTATTCAACTTTATGCTTTGACATCAATTAATTCTTTTTGTTTTGTCTATTGCTTTTGGCATCACAAAACTGAAACATATAATTATTCTTTGCTTTTGTGATCTTGCACGCCACACAATCAATGTCCATTATCTTTTGTTTCTTGGAGACCACAAATCAACTTTCTTTGTTTTTTTTTGTTTGCACGTCACAAACAAATATTAATTGTTTTTCTTTGTTCTTGCAAACTGCACACACCATCTCAATATTTGTTTGTCTTTTGTTTCTATTGCACATATGTCACAAACAATTGTGTTCTTGTTTCTTGAGGAGCCGCATATCATCAATTATTTTGAATTCTTGAATTCTTGAAATTATTTCTTATTCAGTTCTTGGATTGATTTATCAATTAGAGTTCTAGAATTCACAATATCGAGATTCTTGAAATCGCATTCTAGGGTTTCTTGAATTCTTGAATTTCAAGATTCATATCAATCTTTTGTTTGAGGTTTAAATCTGCAATGATTTAAAAAGAAAAGGAAAAGTTTGAGCGTGGAAAGGAAGCCTTGAGTGATAAACACGTGAGTGGAGTGAAACACGTGAGGGAGTGTGTGAGATTTTTTTCTTTCTAACATTCTTTTCAGGTTTCAATCAAGTCCCTTGGACAACATTACAGATTTCACGATTTGAGGACAAATCGTTTTGAGGAAAGCGGGAATGATGGAAACCAAGATATTAATTATGGAACACAAAGATACAATTGGACAACGAGGCAATTAAAGACGATTGTGCTTAATCTTGAAGGCTTTGAACGCTAATTGAAGACAATTGGAAGCAAACTGAAGTTAATTGGGTTTTAATTAATTTGGGGTTAATTTGTATTATGGGGATTGTTTAATTTATTAGGCTTTTAATTATAGGGCTGAGTCATTTATTTAAATAAAAAACCCAATATGGGTGTGTTTAGGAAAAGTCAAAGTCAAAGTCAAAGTCAGAGTCAGAGTCAAAGTTAGAGTCATAGTCAATTAAAAATAGGGTTTTATTTAGTTTCCAATAAGGATTAGGAAAGTCAAAGTCAATTAAAAATAGGTTTTTGTTTAGTTTCCAATAATGATTAGCGAACCACGAACCAAGATAATAAAGACGCCACTCCCAAGAACAAGAGAAGGATGAGGGAGATAAGTCAAGTGATAAATCAAGAATCAAGCCTTGATAAAATCTCAAAAGTTCATGAAGAACAAAGAGAGAAAACTCAAATTTTATGTCAACAATGTCTAACCTCGTTTTTGAGGCTTACATGGGTTTTTATAGGCAACATAAATGAAACCCTAGCTTCTAAACATCTCATGGACACCCAAGGCCCTTAGTACACCCCACTTGGATTTAAAACAACTAAGTTTGGGCTTAAAATAATTAAATTTGACAGCCCAATATATAAACTAATAACCCAACATGAAATAAAACAAATTAAAGCCCAATAATATTAAAGTTTGATATTTAACTACCTAAATAAATAAACTAACTTAATTAAACCAACTCATAAAGCAAATTAGGCCCAAATTAATACAAGTAATTGAAAACAGCCCAATTTGTCTTCAAATAAGCTCCTAAGCCTTAATATTGTTGATATTGGACTTGAACTCGAGCTTGGATAATGTTTTGAAGTCTTGGTATCCTTTCCATGTCATCCAATCCTTGTTGCGCAAGACTCTTGGTCCAAATCTCTTGAATTAACCCATTTAACGCTTATTTCATCTTCTTGGCTCTAGCCCTTGTCATAGGCCCTCCATTGATGTTCAAATGATCCTTAGGCTTGCTTCCTTGGCTTCCATCATATGTCTTGGGAGTGGCATCAATATCATTCTTATGTTAATTTTGGTTCTTGATTATCATATATTCGGTAGGTCAAAATTTTTTATAATTTTAGTTCTTGAATTACATAAGTAATGGGTCAAAGTTTTCGTTTTAAACCTGTTTTGATCTTTCTTGGGGTTGTGTTTCAATTTTATTGTGGGTGTTGTATCTTTATATACAGGGTTGGCATCAGTTGGTATCAGAGCTTCGGTTAATTAATTCAGGTTTGGTTTATCAATTTATTTTCTTATTATCTTATTCTTGTTTGAATTGCTGCAATATCACCATCTACACATCAATATGTTTTGTTATTCTTTTCTGGTCTTGAATATTCGCGCATTACAAACATCAACCCACATCACAAAAAATCAGCCCGTATCACAAAACATCAACCATCACTTTTGTTTTTTCTATTTTTGTTGCAATCTGCACGTGCAAAACTTGATATTCTTTTCTTTGTTTGTGCAATCTGTATATTAAACAATCAACCAAAAGTCAATTGGTTTTGCTTTGTTTTTATTTTACATCAATTAAATTCTTGTCTGTCTTTTGCTTTTCACGTCACAAACATCACAAAAATTGCCGCAACATCAATTCCTTTTATTTGTTCTTGCAATCTGAACATCACAAACACTTATCAGACATATATAATTCTTTGATTTTTGTGATTCTGAACGCTCCACAAACATCAGTCGCCATTATATATATATATATATGTTTTCTGTCTTGCAAATTGCACGCCACATACACCAGCCATTCTTTCTTTGTTTCTTGAAAGACCACGAGCCAATTCTTGGCTTTGCAAACAAAAGTCAAATTGTTCTACTTTGTCTTTTGAATTTAATTGAACTTTGTTCTGTCTTAAGCTTTTGGTGTTACAAACATCAGAGTCTTGCAATCTGGTCTGCTTTCTTTCTTATATTCTGGTTCGAGTCTTGTTTCTTGTTTCATTTTCCTGGTTTGTTTTAATTATTGTGCACGTTTCTGGAATGATTTAAAAAGAAAAGGAAAAGTTTGATTGTGGAAAGCAAGTCTTGAGTGACAAACACGTGAGTGGAGTGAAACACGTGAGGGAGTGTGTGAGATTCTTTTTCTAACATTCTTTTCAGGTTTCAATCACATCTTCGAACAACAATAACGATGGATCATGATTTGAGGACAAATTGTTTTGAGGAAAGAGGGAATGATGGAAACCAAGATAGCAATCATGGAAGACAAAGATACAATTGGACAACGAGGCAATTAAAGGCAATTGTGCTTAATCTTGAAGGCTTTGAACGCTAATTGAAGACAATTGGAATCAAACTGAAGTTGATTGGGTTTTAATTAATTTGATGTTAATTGGTATTATGGGATTGTTTAAAATTAGTTTAATTTATTAGGCTTTTAATTCGGAGGCTGAGTCATTTATTTAAATTAAAAAGCTTAATATGGGTGTGTTTAGAAAAGTCAAAGTCAAAGTCAAAGTCAATTAAAAATATGGTTTTATTTAGTTTCCAATAAGGATTAGGATTGCATGCCTATATAAGGCTTATTAAACCTAAATTTTCAAGAAGTTGCTTATAGAATGAAGATGCAGCCAATTATGTTTAATTGAGAGAGTGAACTATCTCTTTTGTTCATTTATAAACATGTGATCTTATCAAGCTATGTTTGTGGCGATCGAAATCATGACTTATCTCCCACCTTCTCATCTATGGCTTGGGAGTGTTGTCAATATCATTCTTATGTTAAATTTGGTTCTTGATTATCATATATTCGGCGGGTCAAAATTCTTTATAATTTTGGTTCTTGAATGACATAATCAATGGGTCAAAGTTTTCGTTTTAAACCTATTTTAATCTTTGTTGGGGTTGTGTTTCAATTTGATTGTGGGTGTCATATCTCTATATACGGGGTTCGCATCAGTTGGTATCAGAGCTTCGGTTAATTAATTCAGGCTTGGTTTATCAATTTATTTTCTGATTCTTGTTTGAATTGCCACAATATCACTATCTACACATCAATCTGTTTTGTTATTCTTTTCTGGTCTTGAATATTCGCGCATTACAAACATCAACCCATATCATAAAAAATCAGCCCGCATCATAAAACATCAACCATCACTTTTGTTTTTTCTTTCTTTGATGTAATCTGCACGTGCATAGCCTAATATTGTTTTCTTTATTTGTGCAATCTGCATATTAAACAATCAACCAAAAGTCAATTGGTTCTGCTTTTTTTTTTTTGTTTTACATCAATTAAGTTCTTGTCTGTCTTTTGCTTTTCACGTCACAAACATCACAAAAATTGCCGCAACATCAATTCCTTTTATTTGTTCTTGCAATCTGCACATAACAAACACTCATCAGACATATATAATTCTTTGATTTTTGCGATTCTGCACGCTCCACAAACATCAGTCACCATTATATATATATATTTATATTTCTTTGTCTTGTAAATTGCACACCACATACACCAGCCATTCTTTCTTTGTTTCTTGAAAGACCACAAGCCAATTTTTGGCTTTGCAAACAAAAGTCAAATTGTTCTTGAGATGCCCCGATCCGAACCGCCACCAGGCTCCTATCCGGAGGGTACGCCTGGGCACCCCAACGAATCCCTCTAAGCCCTTCTTGATGGGGACGAAGGCGTTCGAAGAGCGAACCCTCTTAAATTGAAACTTAACTAGCGGAAGCTCAATCTTTTAAATCTTAAAGTTGAAATGGTTTGGGTTGGTTTGACACGATTCATTTTGATGAAAACCAAGATAGCAATTATGGAGGACAATGAAACAATTGGACAATGAGGCAATTGGAGTTAATCTTGAAGGCTTTGGGACGCTAATTGAATGCAATTGGACTTTATTAGGCTTCACAATATTATTCAAGTTCAAGAACAAGTCCAAGAACATTAATCTTGAGGAAATCTTGAGTCTTGGGTGTCAATTATAATGCAATCGGGCTGCTATTTAATTGTTTAATGTAAATTGGGCCTAATTTGTATTATAAGATTGTTTTAAATTTGTTTAATTTATTAGGCTTTTAATTATATGGCTGAGTCATTTATTTAAATTAAAAGCCCAATATGAGTATGTTTAGGAAAATGCAAAGTCAAAGTCAAAGTCAGAGTTAAAGTTAGAGTCATAGTCAATTAAAAATAAGATTTTATTTAGTTTCCAATAAGGTTCAGGATTGTATGCCTATATAAGGTTTATTAAACCTAAATTTTCAAGAAGAAGTTGATTATGGAATAAAGTAATTGAGAGATTTGTTTCTCTTTTGTTCATTGTCACATGTGATCTTATCAAGCTATGCTTGTGGCGATCGAAACCATGACTTATCTCTCACCTTCTCATCTATGTCTTGGGAGTGGCGTCAATATCATTCTTGTGATAATTTTGGTTCTTGATTATCATATATTCAATGGGTCAAAATTGTTTATAATTTTGGTTCTTGAATGACATGATCAATGGGTCAAAGTTTTCGTTATAAACCTGTTTTAATCTTTCTTGGGGTTGTGTTTCAATTTGATTGTGGGTGTCGTATCGATATATATGGGGTTCGCATCACATTTGGTCATTTTTAGGGCTCAAAACTAGCAGTATAATGGCTGCAATTTGGGTAAACATGCTTAAAAATAACTAAACCTTATAAAAGTATCATTCGTAACCTTAATCTCTTGACCACACGGCGACTTAGCTAAGGCCGCAGGTGTGGTACGTCACAAGGCGATGTATCTGACATCCACCGCAACCAACTCTCTAAGACCTCTCAGCAACTACGTGCGGAATTCTGCATCGCTAACTGTAGTGCGAGACCATATCCCACAAAGTAGGGGCTACACACTCACTTATAACTCTAACCACACAGTTAGTGACTCGTTCCCCCCAACCCTTGCCTTACTAAGTGGGATATACCGTACGGGTTTGAACTTGATAAACTGGTGGGTACTTATGGCCTTTGAAAACTTGTTTTTCTCTAATGCTATGCCTTACAATTCTTTAAACTTGATGCACAAGCACAAAAGCTTTAACTTGAAAGCTTTAAACTTGAGTCTTTGGACTCGTTTATTTTACAAATACAAGACATGCATTTAAATACAAGAACTTATACATGCAAAAGCATAAAATATAGCTTATCAATGCAAAGACATAAAATCACTTAGAAAACTCTTGGAAAGTGCACTCACCTTAAGCTTGGGCTTAACTCAGATGAGCTTCAAAAGCCCTCTTGTGATCCGGTCGGATGCTCCTCACCTACACATGATAATCACACTTAGAATGTGCTCAATAGACAATGCAAAGATGCACTAAAATGCATCTAACTACATTAACTCTATAAAATTCTCTCTACACTAGTAGCTTATCCTTTCAAATTCTCTTTGATCTAAGCCCCAAATTCCCAATTTCTTTGCATAAACCCTTCTTATACATCCCAAGGAGTGTCCCCACATGCTTCCCATCATAATTTGAAGCTTGGAACTCAAAATGGTAGTTTTAGACCCCTCAAACCCGAATGTGATGCACAGCCCAAACCGTGCATGCTTTTGCTCCAATTCTTTCTGCCACACTCTTCTTATCTCCCAATGTGGTCACCCGTAAAATTTCGTCAAATTCCGATATCGTTTGGTAGGTGTTTTGGCCAAATACACCACTTTATGATAACTTTTTAAGGGGCTTTTTCACCCATTTCATTCTAAAACTTAACTCTTCCTTTCCTAGTGTTATACATACTTAAACCTATCCATACAATTCATTTCAACCCATAAAAGAAGTGATTTTCAATGACAACTCAATATGCCTTTCCTAGGTGCTTTACAATGCATTACAATGGAATAGCTTCCAATACAATTTTAACATTTCTATAACTTTGTTTGTCACTTAACCAACCTAAAATCATGCTTAAAACAATTCCATTTCATTGGATTCTCATACCTGTCCATATGGCCTTACAATCACTAACATACCCTAGATTCATTTCCTTCAAGTTTCACATGTTGGTTCTTTTAGACAATTTTTCAAACACCTTGCCTACAATTCATTCTAACAATTTCCAATCCAAAACTAACTCAAAACCTATCTCATGCCAACCCTAGCTCATCAATTTTAGTAGGTTTCCATGCCATCTACACAAGCCTTTCAAGTCTCAAATAAATCATCTCTTAACATAGGTAAAAACTTCCCATCAAAACCAACTCAAACATCATAAAAATAACCAACTCCAATATCACAACAACAAGCTTAAAAGTGAGTAAACGTTAGTTTACTCACTTTTACTCACCCTAAAAGTGAGTAAACTAACCTTGATTGACTTTGTATCTTGCTTCAAATTTGATTTCCTAGCTTAGGGAAGCTTGCTTGATTGATTAAAATGGAAAAATTGATTGAAACCAACATTGATCACTTATCCTTCACTTTGGCTGAACCAAACACCCCTCTCTCTCTCGCCTCTCTCTTTTCTCTTTTGTCTCCCAACTTTGTGCTTGTGTTTGTGGCGTGAAACACTCCAAAAAACAATTCAAAAAAATTCTTGTTTGTCTTTCGCTTTTCACGTCACAAACATCACAAAAATTGCCACAACATCAATTCCTTTTATTTGTTCTTGCAATCTGCACATCACAAACACTCATCAAACATATGTAATTCTTTGATTTCTGTGATTCTGCACGCTCCGAAAACATCAGTCACCATTATATATATATATATATATATATTTTATTTGTCTTGCAAATTGCACGCTATATACACCAGCCATTCTTTCTTTGTTTCTTGAAAGACCACAAGCCAATTCTTGGCTTTGCAAACAAAAGTCAAATTGTTCTGCTTTATCTTTTGAAATTAATTGAACTCTGTTCTGTCTTAAGCTTTTGGCGTCACCAAACATCAGAGTCTTGCATTCTGGTTTGCTTTCTTTCTTATTTTCTGGTTTGAGTCTTGTTTCTTGTCTCATCTTGCTGGTTCAATTTAATTATTGTGTGCGTTTCTGGAATGATTTAAAAAGAAAAGGAAAAGTTTTAGTGTGGAAAGGAAGTCTTGAGTGATAAACACGTGAGTGGAGTGAAACACGTGATGGAGTGTGTGAGATTCTTTTTCTAGCATTCTTTTCAGGTTTCAATCACATCTTCAAACAACAATAACGATGGATCACGATTTGAGGACAAATCGTTTTGAGGAAAGAGGGAATGATGGAAACCAAGATAACAATCATGGAAGACAAAGATACAATTGGACAACGAGGCAATTAAAAGCAATTGTGCTTAATCTTTAAGGCAAAATAGTAACCATGGAAGACAAAGATACAATTGGACAACGAAGCAATTAAAAGCAATTGTGCTTAATCTTGAAGGCTTTGAATGCTAATTGGAGGCAATTGGAATCAAACTAAAGTTAATTGGGTTTTAATTAAGTTGGGCTTAATTTGTATTATGGGATTGTTTAAAATTAGTTTAATTTATTAGGCTTTTAATTGGGAGGCTGAGTCATTTATTTAAATTAAAAAGTCCAATATGGGTGTGTTTAGAAAAGTTAAAGTCAAAGTCAATTAAAAATAGGGTTTTATTTAGTTTCCAATAAGGATTAGGATTGTATGCTTATATAAGGCTTATTAAACCTAAATTTTCAATTAGTTGCTTATGATGAATAAAGATGCAGCCAATTATATTTAATTGAGAGATTTGTTTCTCTTTTGTTCATTGTTGAACATGTGATCTTATCAAGTTATGCTTGTGGCGATCAAAACAATGACTTATCTCCCACCTTCTCATCTATGTCTTGGGAGTGGCGTCAATATCATTCTTATGATAATTTTGGTTCTTGATTATCATATATTCGGTGGGTCAAAATTTTTTATAATTTTGGTTCTTGAATGACATAATCAATGGGTTAAAGTTTTCGTTTTAAACATGTTTTAATCTTTCTTGGGGTTGTGTTTCAACTTGACTGTGGGTATTGTATCGATAAATACGGGGTTCATATCAATTGGTCTCGGAGCTTTGGGTATTAATTCAGGTTTGATTTATCAATTTAGTTTCTTGTTCCTATTTTATATGTTTTAGCCGCATAACATTAAATTCTATAGGGTTCTTTATTTTGTTTGTTTATTATGCTCAATTAATCTTGTCATTATTTGCGTCCATACATTAATTGCCGCAAACATATTCTTGTTTCTTTCTTCATAATTGCCGTAAACATCAATAATCAAAATTTTTCTTTCTTTCTTTGTTTTTACACTGCACGTACATCACAAAACATCAACCGTCACTTTTCTTTTTCTTTCTTTGTAATTGCAGTCTGCCCATATCACATTCTTGCAATCTGCATGTGCATCACATGTAAAATTTGTTCTTTTGATTCTGAGTCTGCACGCCACATACACCAGCCATTCTTTCTTTGTTTCTTGAAAGACTACAAGCCAATTCTTGGCTTTGCAAACAAAAGTCAAATTTGATGGAAACCAAGGAATCAAGACTATGGATCCTTTGAGCATCAATGGAGGACCTATGACGAGGGCTCGAGCTAAAAGGATGAAGGAAGCTTTAAATGGGCTCGTTCTGGATATTTGGGCCAAGAGTCTTGCGCAACATGACTTGGACAGCTTGGAGGGAACATCAAGACTTCAAAATATTGTTCAAGTTCAAGAACAAGTCCAAGAACATCAATCTTGAAGAAATCTTGAGGCTTGGGTATCGATCATAATGCGATTGGGCTGTTATTTATTTAATTGATTTACATTGGGCTTAATTTGTATTATGGGATTGTTTTAATTCAGTTTAATTTATTAAGTTTTAGTTAGGAGGCTAAGTCATTAAAAAACCCAATATGGGTGTGTTTAGGAAAGAGTCAAAGTCAAAGTCAAAAGTCAAAGAGTCAAAGTCAAATTAAAAATAGGGTTTTATTTGGTTTCCAATAAGGTTTAGGATTGTATGCCTATATAAGGCTTATTAAGCCTAACTTTTCAATCAGTTGTCAATTGAATAGAAGATTTAACTTTTCTCCATTGTTCTCTTGTGAACTTTGAGAATTGCATCAAGATTTGTTCTTGATTTATCAACCTTGACTTATCTCCCACATTCTCATCTCTTTCTTGGGAGTGGCGTCGTTATATCTTTGGTTCTTGATTCGCTAATCAACGGGTCAAAGATTTCTTTAAATCTGAATTATCTTTCTTGGGGTTGTGTTTCAATTTGCTTGTGGGTGTCGTATCGATATATACGGGGTTCGCATCAAAATTGTTCTGGTTTGTCTTTTGAAAGTAATTGAACTCTCTTCTGTCTTAAGCGTTTGGCGCCACAAACATCAAAGTCTTGCGATCTGGTTTGCTTTCTTTCTTATTTTCTGGTTTGAGTCTTGTTTCTTGTTTCATCTTGCTGGTTCGTTTTAATTATTGTGTGTGTTTCTAGAATGATTTAAAAAGAAAAGGAAAAGTTTGAGTGTGGAAATGAAGTCTTGAGTGATAAACACGTGAGTGGAGTGAAACACGTGAGTGTGTGAGATTCTTTTTCTAACATTCTTTTCAGGTTTCAATCACATCTTCGAACAACAATAACGATGGATCACGATTTGAGGACAAATCGTTTTAAGGAAAGAGGGAACGATGGAAACCAAGATAGCAATCATGGAAGACAAAGATACAATTGGACAACGAGGCAATTAAAGGCAATTGTACTTAATCTTGAAGGCTTTGAATGCTAATTGAAGGCAATTGGAATCAAACTAAAGTTAATTGAGTTTTAATTAATTTGGTTTTAATTTGTATTATGCGATTGTTTAAAATTAGTTTAATTTATTAGGCTTATAATTAGGAGGTTGAGTCACTTATTTAAATTAAAAAGGTTAATATGGGTGTGTTTAGAAGAGTCAAAGTCAAAGTTAATTAAAAGTAGGGTTTTATTTAGTTTCCAATAAGGATTAGGATTGTATGCCTATATAAGGCTTATTAAACCTAAATTTTTTAGAAGTTGCTTATGAAATGAAAATGCAGCCAATTATGTTTAATTGAGAGAGTGAATTATCTCTTTTCTTCATTCATGAACATGTGATCTTATCAAGCTATAACTGTGGCGATCGAAATCATGACTTATCTCCCACCTTCTCATCTATGTCTTGGGAGTGGCGTCAATATCATTCTTATGTTAATTTTGGTTCTTGATTATCATATATTTGATGGCTCAAAATTCTTTATAATTTTAGTTCTTGAATGACATAATCAATGGGTCAAAGTTTTCGTTTTAAACCTGTTTTAATGTTTCTTGGGGTTGTGTTTCAATTTGATTTATGGGTGTCGTATCTCTATATATGGGGTTCGCATCAGTTGGTATCAGAGCTTCGGTTAATTAATTCAGGTTTGGTTTATCAATTTATTTTCTTTTTTTTTTATTCTTGTTTGAATTGCCGCAATATCACCATCTACACATCACTCTGTTTTGTTATTCTTTTCTGGTCTTGAATATTCGCGCATTACAAACATCAATCCACATCACAAAAAATCAGCCCGCATCACAAAACATCAACCATCACTTTTGTTTTTTCTTTCTTTGTTGCAATTTGCACGTGCATAACCTGATTTTCTCTTCTTTGTTTGTGTAATCTGCATATTAAGCAATCTACCAAAAGTCAATTGGTTCTGCTTTGTTTTTATTTTACATCAATTAAATTATTGTCTGTCTTTTGCTTTTCACGTCACAAACATCACAAAAATTGCCGCAAAATCAATTCCTTTTATTTGTTCTTGCAATCTGCACATCACAAACACTCATCAGACATATATAATTCATTGATTTTTGTTATCCTACACGCTCCACAAACATCAATCACCATTATATATATATATATATATTTTTCTTTGTCTTGCAAATTGCACGCCACATACACCAGCCATTCTTTCTTTGTTTCTTGAAAGACTACAAGCCAATTCTTGGCTTTGCAAACGAAAGTCAAATTGTTCTGCTTTATCTTTTGAAATTAATTGAACTCTGTTCTGTTTTAAGCTTTTGGCGTCACAAACATCAGAGTGTTGCAATCTGCTCTGCTTTCTTTCTTATTTATGGTTTGATTCTTGTTTCTTGTTTCATCTTGCTGGTTTGTTTTAATTATTATGCACGTTTCTGGAATGATTTAACAAGAAAAGGAAAAGTTTTAGTGTGGAAAGCAAGTCTTGAGTGATAAACGCATGAGGGAGTGTGTGAGATTCTTTTTCTAACATTCTTTTCAGGTTTCAATCACATCTTCGAACAACAATAATGAGGAATCACGATTTGAGGACAAATCGTTTTGAGGAAAGTGGGAATGATGGAAACCAGGATAGCAATCATGGAAGACAAAGATACAATTGGACAACGAGGTAATTAAAAGCAATTGTGCTTAATCTTGAAGGCTTTGAACGTTAATTGAAGGCAATTGGAATCAAACTGAAGTAATTGGGTTTTAATTAATTTGGGCTTAATTTGTATTATGCGATTGTTTAAAATTTGTTTAATTCATTAGGCTTTTAAGTAGGAGGCTGAGTCATTTATTTAAGGGTTATTATCAATTTGCCCCCTAAAAATAAAAATAATGTCAAACCACCACTGGTTTTGAAAATATTAACCAAAAAAGTCCGACCGTCAATTGAAATAGTAAAACGGTTAAGAAAGTGATGGATCCATTAATATTGAGGATAAAAAGGTAATTGAATGCGATCATAAACAGTAAATTACAGCTGAAATATAATATGTAATTTTTTAATTAAAAAAAGAAAAAAAATAAAAACAATTTGAAAACAAATTAAAAAGAAAATCTCACCCTCTCTCTTTCACTCTTCTGTTAGGCATTGTGCCCTAAGAGCTTGTAATTTGTAAATATTTAAATAAATTATAAATAAATAAAGTTTATTTTATTCAAATTAATATGCATTTATGAAATGTTTGCTTCATATGAATATCATGTAACATCCATGATTACTTATGTAGTCTCAAATTAAGTATGTAAGTGTTATATACAAGAGGATTTAGTTTGAGATTAGTAATCAAAAGAGTCCGTAGAAAGCAAACAAAGCTGGGTACTTTGTTTGTGGTAAATCTACAGTTGCGGTCCATTTCGTATTTGATACGATGATCTTATCCGGGATTGTTCATATGGTGATATGAAAATTGAGGCACTTATATAATAGAGATTATATAGGACTGGACCATGATAAAAATGAATTTCTTATTAATATCCGTTAAACAAAGAAATTCTTATTTATCGATTAGATGATCATATATGGATTGATCTTAATCCTGAGTGTTTAATGGACTCTTATTTGTTGGGTCATGTCTTTTGATTTACATGGGTGAGACTGTTATAGATTTATGGTCAATATACTTCGTACTTTGGGGATATGATTTAATAAGTGGCTGGGAACATTCTACACAATAGTGGAATCCACTCCTTCTTGCGAGAAGTAGATGAGTAGTTCCCTTAAGTGTTGATTCGGGTCTTGAACAATAAGAGCGCTCAACTTTCTATTTATGAGTAAATGGAAAGATAAATTCATAAGTTGTTATGGATATATTGTTCATTATAGAATCAATGGTACTTAAAGGAACAAGATATAATTAGAGAGGTATAACAGATTTTAATAACCTAGCTCTAATTATGAACTGCTCGTGGAGGATCGAACCATATGAAATGATTAAATCGATGGACACTGAAAATTCAGATTGTGTAAAACATTTACAATTTTGAGAGTTCAACCTTAAGTTTTTAGTGGAGTAACTCTAAGGTTAATAATAGTGAATTATTAATTAAAGAGTTTAAATTAATAATTCCAATATTATTAGAGCTCAAATTGTAGGTCCATTTGGTCCCCACCTTGCTAGCTCACAGCCACATAAAGAAACAAGTTGAAGAATATAATTGGATTGTCCAATTATTGGTGTACACATAAATTTATGTACATGTTCAAAAATTATTTAAATAATTTGATTATTTAAATATTTATAATTATTTAATTAATGGTTAATTATTTAATTATTTGTAGAGGTCATGTGTTCAATTATAAATGATGTCATTAAATCAATTATGATTTATAATCATTTAATTTAATGAAATAATCATTTAATTAATTAATGGAAATAATAATTGGAATAAGATTCCATTTAAATTATATTAAAGGAGTTTTAATTTAATGGGGAATTAGATTCCATATTAAATTACAAGAATAGAATTCTAATCCAATAAGGAATTTGATTCCATATTGGATATGAATTAAGTCTTTCAATTTAAATAGGAATTTGGATTCCTTGTTAAATAAGAAGTGCCCTAGTTTACCAATATATATAAAAAGATGGTTTTATGATTGGGAAGAGTAGTGGTGATTGAGAGAACTTTTGGCTACTTGAACCAAAAATTTCCATTGATTAAAAATTACTAAGAAACCATCTACTTCAAAAAGATCTTCAAAAGATTGTGCCCATACACAGTTTCTTTTGTGAAAAGTCATAGCAAGGAAGATCAGGTGGTGAAGAATCTGCGAATCAAAAGGGATCAATTCAATCTTCATGCAAGGTAAAATTCGATCTTATTAATTCAACTATTGAATCGTTATTACTAGCATCAATTGGGCATGTTTTATTTGAAAATTTTTAAGATTTACGTTTCCGCATTTGAATTAAAATCGAAAATTTTCCCTTCAATTGGTATCAGAGCCCGGTTTTTCGCTAGTTTAATAATTGATTCAATAATGATTGAATTTTCTTTTGATTATGATTCTTTGTATGTCATAGAGTAGGCACAAATTATTGCTTGATATATATTCATGTTTGATGAATTGGGTTTGCATGGATTGATCGTTAATTGTATGGTTCTTTGGCTAATTTAATTTGATTAATTTGTAAGCCATTTGTGGCAATTTAATTTCCTTGTAATCATAGATTAAGGATTTTATTTTTGTTGGAGATTTAAACGCGAAGATTGATAACATCGGGGCTGAATTCTGTCACCAAAATTTGGCAAAAAGTTGCGATTGAATATGGAATCGGTTTAGAAAATATTTGCACGTTGTTAAAGTGTGCATATGATGCACGACCAGATGACAGTGTGCAAAGGGCTGTGTGACAGCTTAATTTGCAGTCAAGTTCAGTGGTGCAGAAACTTGTGCATGGCTGAACTGCTGTGCTGCAGTGTGCTGTGCTGGTACGCTGGACTGCAGTGCGCAGCGCTGGTGCGGTTGTTGCGCTGGTGCTGAATTGCTGCGCTGCAGTGTGCTGTGCTGATGCAGTTGGACTGCAGTGCGCAGCGATGGTCCGGCTGGACTGCAGTGCACAGGTGTGGAACGGTAGTCTGCTGTGTTTGATGAGCTGATGTGGTTGAGCTCGCTGTGCGTGTGACTGGTTCATAGGGCAGAAGCTGGACTATTTCCGAACAGTCTCAAACGCGATCTGTTTTCGAATTTTCTCGAGTTTCAGGTTTCCGTTTTCGATCGAAAAATTGTTGAAAATTATCCACTAGTTTTGGATAATTTTTAATGGCTTTAAAATCAAGAAATGGGCTTGTAATCCAATCCATTTGATGGAGGTTCTTGATAATTAAATTAGATTTAATTATAAGCCATAAAGAGCCCATGAAGACTATGAAGTTCTTGAAGACTACAAGTGAAGGCCAAGGAATGCCTTGGTTAATTTTTGTAATCTCTAAAATTAGATTTAGGTTGTTAAAGCCAAAGAACCCGGTCAATCACATGTTATTTATTTTAATTGTTTATCATGTGATGATTGAATAATTTATTGATAACATGATCATGCATAAAATATGTCATATAGAATAGAAAGTGCCTACTCGTTGCATTATAACATGACATACATACATGTATTATTATTTATTTTTTCTATTAAATAGTTTATTAGTTAAAATAGAGATAATAATACATTAAATACCAATTTCATAATTTGTTAGGATTTTAGATGAAAATCCTAGGTTCACAAATTAGAAATATATAAATAGTTTTAATGTGATTAAAATAAATATATTTCAAATAATTAGTAGTTATAATGTGGATTAGATTTTAAGAGTTAAAATTGGATAATCTCACATTAAATCTAATCTTCATAATTAAAGAGTTTAGATTATATAGATTAGATCTTTCATAATAAATTAGATTTTTAAGAGTTAAAAGAAAAATCTGGTAATTTATTAGGTGTTAATGGGATGATGATTCTAGTAACATACTGATTCCTAGTAACTTAGATTATACTTGATAGCCGTTAATAATTTAAGATGATGACTAGGAATATTAAATAGAAAACCCTAATCCTAAAATAGTGAGTGGGAGAGAGATATATGACAATATATCCCACGGTCTCTATCGTTAGTTCAATACCGTGAAACTTAAATGGCGTCTCGAGACGGCTTTGTTATCGTCCCCTTATGAATGGTGTCCATTTAGGTTGATCAAGGTTGACTTCCTAACGGATATGAATTCTAGATGTATCTTGTGATTGACCTATCCTACGTCGGCAATTCTTGAGTTAAGTCTATGGACTCAAAAATGATGGGTTACACTCATAAAGGAAATAATTAATTGTTAATTATTTTTCCTGACCGAAAAAACGGTAGTCAAATAATATATGAAAAAGAGTTTTCTGTTATATTATTTGATTGAGAATGTCTTAGTCTAACATATAAATATTTGACCTACCCTACGGCGGCATCTATTTGTGGCATGTTAGATTATCGTGGCATAGTAATTCTTTTTAGGGTATTTTTGATTCATTATTCATGTATCATGCATCATGTTTAATTTTATGCTAAAATTTATGATATTCATATGAAGTAATTTTTGAATAAAATATTTTGTTTATTTATTTCAGCAATGTCGTTACTTTTAATTACCATACTTGCCAATGATAAACTGAATGGAGATAACTATGTTAAATGGAAAAATAAATGAACGCCATTTTAGTCTGTGAGGATCTAAAATTTGTCCTGATGGAGGAGTGTCCTCCTGTGCCACCTAAAAATGCCACGCGTAATATATGCGAAACCTACCAAAATTGGGTTAAGGCTGATGAAAAGGCCCGTTGCTACCTGTTAGCAAGAATGTCCGACGTGCTTGCTAAGAAGCATGAGGCAATGACTACAACATCTTAGATGATGGAGTCATTACAAGGAATGTTTGGGCAACCTTCTGAGCAGCAGCGACACGAAGCTGTTTGTGCTACTATGACTGCTAAGATGAAGGAAGGGACATCAGTTCGAGAGCATGTCTTGAACATGATGACCTATTTTAATACAGCTGAGACTCATGGTGGGGTGATTAATGAGCTCAAAGAGAAGAAGATGAAAGGTAAATATGATTTACTAGTCATTGAATCTTGTTTAGTGGGGGATGATTCATCCACTTGGATAATTGATTCAGGAGCCACTAATCATGTTTGTTCTTCTTTGCAACTGATTGACTCTTATAGGCTGCTTAGTGAGGGAGAGTTCACCATGCGAGTTGGCATTGGGGATGTCGTTTCAGCTAGAGCAGTGGGAGAAGTTAGACTTCAATTTTCAAATAATTGTTTTATTGTTTTGAACAATGTTTATTATATTCCGAATTTTAGAAGAAATTTGATTTCAGTTTCTAGATTAATGGAACATAATTATTCAATTTCTTTTAGTAATAAAGATGTTATTATTTCTAGAAATTGTTTGAATATTGTTCCGGAATATTAGAGAACAATATTTACATGTTAAGATCGTTAACACGTAATTCATTGCTCAATGCTGAATTGTTTAAAGTTGAAAAACCTAAAGCAAAGCGACAAAATATTTCTCCTAATGATGATTCCTATCTTTGGCATCTAAGACTTGGACATATTAATCTTGACAAAATAGACAGACTAGTAAAGAGCGGAACTTTAAGTGAGTTAAAGATCGGCACTTTACCTATTTGTGAATCCTGTTTAAAAGGTAAAATGACTAAGAGACCTTTTAAGACAAAAGGTTATAGAGTTAAAGAACCGCTAAAGCTTATACATTCGAATGTTTGTGGTCCAATGAATGTTAAAGCTAGAGGTGGTTATGAATATTTCATCACATTCATTGATGATTATTCTAGATATGGGTATGTTTACCTAATGCAACGAAAGTCTGGAACTTTTGAAAAGTTCAAAGAGTTTAAAACTGAAGTTGAAAATCAATTAGGTAAAACATTGAAAGCTCTAAGATCATATCGTGGAGGAGAGTACCTTGATACAGAGTTCAAGGATTACTTGATTGAGCATGAGATTCTATCCCAATTGACTGTTCCTGGAACACCCCAGCAGAACGGTGTTGCAGAAAGGAGAAATCGGACCCTTTTGGACATGATAAGATCTATGTTTAGTTTTTGCTCCTGGAACACCCCAGCAGAATGGTGTTGCAGAAAGGAGAAATCGGACCCTTTTGGACATGATAAGATCTATGTTTAGTTTGTCATCATTACCTAGTTCATTATGGGGATATGCATTGCAAACTGCAATGTATATTTTGAATGTTGTACCATCTAAGTCAGTTCCAAAGACACCCTTGGAGTTGTGGAATGGTCGTAAAGCTAGTTTACAACATTTTCGCATTTGGGGTTTTCCAGCACATGTGCTGAAGAACAAGATTGGGAAGCTAGAACCACGTTCAAAAGTTTGCCTATTTGTAGGTTATCCTGGAGAGACTAGGGGCAGACTTTTTTATAGTCTTGAAGAAAACAAAGTGTTTGTATCGACAAATGCTACGTTTCTTGAAGAAAACTATTTGAGAGAGTACAAACCTCGAAGTAAGATTGTACTCGAGGAGTTATTGCCTGGTTCGACCAGTATCCAATCAATAATAGTTGTTGATAATAACATAGTTAAGACCATGTCTGATTGTCAGACAGACTTCCATCAGAATCATCTACCACCTCGTTGTAGTGAAAGAGTTATTAGACCACCAATTCGCTATAGAAATATCGGAGAGGCACAGATTGCTACCTCTGATGAGTGTGTAGATGATCCATTGACATATAATGATGCAATGGAGGATTCTGATAAGGAAGAATGGCTTAAAGCTATGAATCTCAAGATAGAGTCCATGTACTCAAACTCAGTCTGGGAATTTGTGGATCAACCAGATGGGGTAAACCCATAGATTGCAAATGGATCTATAAAAGGAAGAGAGGAGTGGATGGGAAGGAAGAGAGGAGTGGTTGGGAAGGTAGAGACCTTCAAAGCTAGGCTAGTGGCAAAAGGTTATACTCAAAAAGAGAGAGTTGACTATGAAGAAACTTTCTCACCAGTAGCCATGCTTAAGTCCATTCGTATTCTTCTATCCATAGCTGTATGTCTCGATTATGAGATATGGCAAATGGATGTCAAGACTGCATTCTTGAATGACAATCTTGATGAAAGCATCTATATGGTGCAACCAGAGGGATTCATAATCCAAGGTCAAGAGCAAAAGGTTTGCAAGTTGCAAAGGTCTATTTATGGACTGAAGCAAGCTTCTCAATCTTGGAACATTAGATTTGATACTTCGATCAAGTCTTATGGTTTTGAGCAAAATGTCGATGAACCTTGTGTATACAAGCGTATCATCGATAAGAAAGGGTTTTCCTCGTACTTTACGTCGATGATATTCTACTCATTGGAAATGATGTAGGAGCATTATCTGATGTAAAGAACTGGCTTGCTAACCAATTCCAAATGAAAGATTTGGGAGAGGCTAGTTATGTACTTGGGATCCAAATCATACGAGTTTGTAAGAACAAACTGTTAGCATTGTCTTAAGCATCATACATTGATAAGATCCTTGTACGTTATTCGATGCAGAATTCCAAGAAAGGTTATTTACCTTCTCGGCATGGAGTTCATTTGTCTAAGGAACAATGTCCTAAGACACCTTAAGAAGTTGAGGATATGAGACGAATTCCCTATGCCTCTGCAGTAGGTAGTCTCATAAATGCTATGCTATGCACGAGACCTGACATATATTATTCAGTGGGAGTAATCAGTCGTTATCAATCTAACCCAGGATTGGATCATTGGGTGGCAGTAAAATGTATTCTCAAATATTTTCGGAGAACGAGAAACTATATGCTAGTATATTCTAGTGAGAATTTGATTCCAATAAGATATACAGATTCTGATTTTCAGTCGGATAAAGATTCTCGAAAATCCACGTCTGGGTCAGTATTCACCCTAGGTGGTGGGGCTATAGTATGGAGGAGTGTTAAGCAATCTTGTATCGCTGACTCCACCATCGAAGCAGAATATGTAGCAGCTTTAGAAGCAGCTAAAGAAGCAGTTTGGCTTCGTAAGTTCTTGACAGATTTAGAAGTTGTTCAAAATATGGATAAGTCAATCACACTTTATTGTGATAATAGTGGTACAGTGGCTAATTCGAAAGAACCAAGAAGCCATAAACGTGGAAAGCATATAGAAAGAAAATATCATCTCATTAGAGAGATAGTACATAGAGGAGATGTGTCGGTGATAAAAATAGCTTCACAGGACTACCATGCTGATCTGTTTACAAAGACCTTAACGGCTAAAGTGTTTGATGGTCATCTAGAGGGTCTAGGATTACGAGATATGTCTCATTTGCTCTAGGGCAAGTGGGAGATTGTTAGGTATTGTGCCCTAAGAGCTTGTAATTTGTAAACGTTTAAATAAATTATAAATAAATAAAATTTATTTTATTCAAATTAATGTGCATTTATGAAATGTTTGCTTCATATGAATATCATGTAACATCCATGATTACTTATGCAGTCTCAAATTAAGTATGTAAGTGTTATATACAAGAGGATTTAGTTTGAGATTAGTAATCAAAAGAGTCCGTAGAAAGCAAACAAAGTTGGGTACTTTGTTTGTGGCAAATCTACAGTTGCAGTCTATTTCGTATTTGATACGATGATCTTATCCGGGATTGTTCATATGGTGATATGAAAATGGAGGCACTTATATAATAGAGATTATATAGGACTGGACCATGATAAAAATGAATTTCTTATTAATATCCGTTAAACAAAGAAATTCTTATTTATCGATTAGATAATCATATATGGATTGATCTTAATCCTGAGTGTTTAATGGACTCCTATTTGTTGGGTCATGTCTTTTGATTTACATGGGTGAGACTGTTATAGATTTACGGTCAATATGCTTCGTATTTTGGAGATATGATTTAATAAGTGGCTGGGAACATTCTACACAATAGTGGAATCCACTCCTTCTTGTGAGAAGTAGATGAGTAGTTCCCTTAAGTGTTGATTCGGGTCTTGAACAATAAGAGCGCTTAACTTTCTGTTTATGAGTAAATGGAAAGATAAATTCATAAGTTGTTATGGATATATTGTTCATTAGAGAATCAATGGTACTTAAAGGAACAAGATATAATTAGAGAGGTATAAAGGATTTTAATAACGTAGCTCTAATTATGAACTACTCGTGGAGGATCGAACCATATGAAATGATTAAATGGATGGACACTGAAAATTCAGATTGTGTAAAACATCTACAATTTTGAGAGTTCAACTTTAAGTTTTTAGTAGAGTAACTCTAAGGTTAATAATAATGAATTATTAATTAAAGAGTTTAATTAATAATTCCGATATTATTGGAGCTCAAATTGTAGGTCCATTTGGTCCCCCCCTTGCTAGCTCACAACCACATAAAGAAACAAGTTGAAGAATATAATTGGATTGTTCGATTATTGGTGTACATATAAATTTTTGTACATATTCAAAAATTATTTAAATAATTTGATTATTTAAATATTTATAATTATTTAATTAATGGTTAATTATTTAATTATTTGTAGAGGTCATGGGTTCAATTATAAATGATGTCATTAAATCAATTATGATTTAGAATCATTTAATTTAATGAAATAATCATTTAATTAATTAATGGAAATAATAATTGGAATAAGATTCCATTTAAATTATATTAAAAGAGTTTTAATTTAATGGGAATTAGATTCCATATTAAATTAAAATAATAGAATTCTAATCCAATAAGGAATTTGATTCCATATTGGATATGAATTAAGTCTTTCAATTTAAATATGAATTTGGATTCCTTGTTAAATAAGAAGTGCCCTAGTTTACCAATATATATAAAAAGATGTTTTTATGATTGGGAAGAGTAGTGGTGATTGAGAGAATTTTTGGCTACTTTAACCAAAAATTTCCATTGATTAAAAATTACCAAGAAACCATCTACTTCAAAAAGATCTTCAAAAGATTGTGCCCACACACAGTTTCTTTTGTGAAGAGTCATAGCAAGGAAGATCAGGCGGTGAAGAATCTGCGAATCAAAAGGGATCAATTCAATCTTCATGCAAGGTAAAATTTGATCTTATTAATTCAACTATTGAATCGTTATTACTAGCATCGATTGGACATGTTTTATTTGAAAATTTGTAAGATTCACGTTTCCGCATTCGAATTAAAATCAAAATTTTTCCCTTCATCTTCATTAGCCACCGTGTCCCTCTCTCTCTCCTTCACTCTTCTGCTTCTTCTTCTTCATCAGCCACTGTCTCCCTTCCTTTTCTTCTTCTTCTTTTTCTTATTCTTCGATCCTAGATGAACCCAAATGTTAGCACTTGAAGCTCGCCGACATGGTCGAAATAGGAGACCTTCAAACCATATGCCCAATCGCTCACCCAGATTCGCAGGGCGAGTGGTGCAGCGGTGCAGATCATATCATGCAGGCGCTGTTTCTGATGCGGCTCGTGGAGGAGATGGAGAGGACGGTGAGTTACGGAGCTGTTGCCGTTGTGTCAAGTGGTGAGGCGGTGCGGAGGTGGAGATCAGATCTTACAGGCGTTGTTTTCGACGCAGTTCGTGGAGGAGACGGAGACGACGGTGAGGAACGACCGACTGTAAATCGTCATCGTGGAGCAGTGCGGCGGTGGATCTGCGGGCACTGTTCATGAATTTTTTTTGTGCATCTAAAATCTGGGTTTTTTTTGTTGTTGTTGATGTGTTATTTGATCGATTTTTTTGTGTGTTGTTGATGATGATAATGATGTGTTTGATGTTGAAGTTCAACTGGAGATTGAACTGGATCGGTGGAGTTCTAATCCACATTAGATCTCCACCATCCATGGTAATTGATGGATGGTATAGATCCAATCTGGGATTGGATCTCCATAATTTTTTTTTTTTTCAAAATCTCCAGCGTCCATTTAAGATGGACGGTGGAGATTTGATGAATTTTTTTATTTAAATTTAATTAATTAATTTTTTTTATTTAAATTTAATTTATTTAGTTTTCATTTATATTTATTTAATTTTTTAGTTTTTTCAAATTAATTTATTATTTATTTAATGTTTTTTTAATTTTGGTTATCAAAGGATAGTTTGGTAATTGATTAATTGTTTGTTTTTTATTTTTTATTTTTTAATATTATAAGGGTATTTTGGTCTTTTAGTATTTTAATTACAAAACCACTCAAAATTCGGATGAAAACCGCGTTTGGGATACAGTCGGGAGTTTTTTGGCAAATGTTTTCAAAAGAGGGGGTAAATTGAGGTTATTTTCGTTTTCAGGGGGTTTTTTAGGATAGTCCCTTTATTTAAATTAAAAAGCTCAATATGGGTGTGTTTAAAAAAGTCAAAATCAAAGTCAATTAAAAATAGGGTTTTATTTAGTTTCCAATAAGGATTAGGATTGTATGCCTATATAAGACTTATTAAACCCAAATTTTCAAGAAGTTGCTTATGGAATAAAGATGCAGCCAGTTTTATTTAATTGAAAGAGTGAATTATCTCTTTTGTTCATTCATGAACATGTAATCTTATCAAGCTATGCTTGTGGCGATCGAAATCATGACTTATCTCCCACCTTCTCATCTATGTCTTGGGAGTGACGTCAATATCATTCTTATGTTAATTTTGGTTCTTGATTATCATATATTCGATGGGTCAAAATTCTTTATAATTTTTATTCTTGAATGACATAATCAATAGGTCAAAGTTTTCATTTTAAACCTGTTTTAATCTTTCTTAAGGTTGTGTTTTAATTTGATTGTGGGTGTCGTATCTTTATATACGGGGTTCGCATCAGTTGGTATCAGAGCTTCGGTTAATTAATTCAGGTTTGGTTTATCAATTTATTTTCTTATTTTCTGATTCTTGTTTGAATTGCCGCAATATCACCATCTACACATCAATATGTTTTGTTATTCTTTTTTGGTCTTGAATATTCGCACATCACAAAAATCAGCCCGCATCACAAAACCTCAACCATCACTTTTGTTTCTTCTTTCTTTGTTGCAATCCACATGTGTACAACCTAATATTCTTTTCTTTGCTTGTGCGATCTGCATATTAAACAATCAACCAAAAGTCAATTGGTTCTTATTTGTTTTTTATTTTACATCAATTAAATTCTTGTTTGTCCTTTGCTTTTCACGTCACAAACATCACAAAAATTGCCACAACATTAATTCCTTTTATTTGTTCTTGCAATCTGCACATCACAAACACTCATCAGACATATATAATTATTTGATTTTTGTGATTTTGCACGCTCTACAAACATCGGTCACCATTATATATATATATATATTTTTTTTCTTTGTCTTGCAAATTGCACGCCACATACACCGACCATTCTTTCTTTGTTTCTTGAAAGACCACAAGCCAATTCTTGGCTTTGCAAACAAAAGTCAAATTGTTCTGCTTTGTCTTTTGAAATTAATTGAACTCTGTTCTCTCTTAAGCTTTTGGCGTCACAAACATCAGAGTCTTGCAATCTGGTCTGCTTTCTTTCCTATTTTCTGGTTTGAGTCTTGGTTCTTGTTTCATTTTATTGGTTCGTTTTAATTATTGTGTGCGTTTCTGGAATAATTTAAAAAGAAAAGGAAAAGTTTGAGTGTGGAAAGGAAGTCTTGAGTGATAAACACGTGAGTGGAGTGAAACACGTGAGGGAGTGTGTGAGATTCTTTTTCTAACATTCTTTTCAGGTTTCAATCACATATTCGAACAACAATAACAATGGATCACGATTTGATGACAAATCGTTTTGAGGAAAGAGGGAACGATGGAAACCAAAATAACAATCATGGAAGACAGAGATACAATTGGACAACGAGGCAATTAAAGGCAATTGTGCTTAATCTTGAAGGCTTTGAACGCTAATTGAAGGCAACTGGACTCAAACTGAAGTTAATTGAGTTTTAATTAATTTGAGCTTAATTTGTATTATGAGATTGTTTAAAATTAGTTAAATTTATTAGGCTTTTAATTAGGAGGGTTGAGTCATTTATTTAAATTAAAAAGCTCAATATGGATGTGTTTAGAAAAGTCAAACTCAAAGTCAATTAAAAATAGAGTTTTATTTAGTTTCCTATAAGGATTAGGATTGTATGCCTATATAAGGCTTATTAAACCTAAATTTTCAAGAAGTTGCTTATGGAATGAAGATGTAGCCAGTTATGTTTAATTGAGAGAGTGAATTATCTTTTTTGTTCATTCATGAACATATGATCTTGTCAAGCTGTGCTTGTGGCAATCGAAATCATGACTTATCTTCCTCCTTCTCATCTATGTTTTGGGAGAGGCGTCAATATCATTCTTATATTAATTTTGGTTCTTGATTATCATATATTCAGTGGGTCAAAATTCTTTATAAATTTTGTTCTTGAATGACATAATCAATGGGTCAAAGTTTTCATTTTAAACATGTTTTAATCTTTCTTGGGGTTGTGTTTAAATTTGATTGTGGGTGTCGTATCTTTATATACGGGGTTCGCATCAGTTGGTATCAGAGCTTCGGTTAATTAATTCTAGTTAGGTTTATTAATTTATTTTCTTATTTTCTAATTCTTGTTTGAATTGTCAGAATATCACCATCTACACATCAATCTGTTTTGTTATTCTTTTCTCGTTTGAGTCTTGTTTCTTGTTTCATCTTGCTGGTTCGTTTTAATTATTGTGCGCGTTTCTGGAATGATTTAAAAAGAAAAGGAAAAGTTTGAGTGTGAAAAAGAAGCCTTGAGTGATAAACACGTGAGTGGAGTGAAACACGTGAGGAAGTGTGTGAGATTCTTTTTCTAACATTCTTTTCAGGTTTCAATCACATCTTCGAACAACAATAACGATGGATCCATGATTTGAGGACAAATTGTTTTGAGAAAAGAGGGATTGATGGAAACTGAGATAGCAAGAGTGAACAGAGTTCAATTAATGTCATTCAAGAACCCATTGATTATGTCATTCAAGAACCAAAATTATAAAGAATTTTGACCCACCGAATATATGATAATCAAGAACCAAAATTAACATAAGAATGATATTGACACCACTCCCAAGACATATATGAGAAGGTGGGAGATAAGTCATGATTTCGATCGCCACAAGCATAGCTTGATAAGATTACATGTTCATGAATGAACAAAAGAGATAATTCACTCTTTCAATTAAACATAATTGGCCGCATCTTCATTCTATAATGATGCGAACCCCGTATATAAAGATACGACACCCACAATCAAATTGAAACACAACCCCAAGAAAGATTAAAACAGGTTTATAATGAAAACTTTGACCCATTGATTATGTCATTCAAGAACCAAAATTATAAAGAATTTTGACCCATTGAATATATGATAATCAAGAACCAAAATTATAACAAGAATGATATTGACGCCACTACCAAGACATAGATGAGAAGGTGAGAGATAAGTCATGGTTTTGATCGCCACAAGTATAGCTTGAGAAGATCACATGTTCAACAATGAACAAAAGAGAAACAAATCTCTCAATTACTTTATTCCATAAACAACTTCTTCAAAATTTAGGTTTAATAAGCTTTATATAGGCATACAATCCTAATTCTTATTGGAAACTAAATAAAACCTTATTTTTAATTGACTTTGACTTTGACTTTAACTTTTCTAAACACACCCATATTGAGCTTTTTAATTTAAATAAATGACTCAGCCTCCTAATTAAAAGTCTAATAAATTAAACTAATTTTAAACAATGCCATAATACAAATTAAGCCTAAATTAATTATAACCCAATTAACTTCAGTTTGATTCCAATTGCCTTCAGTTAGCGTTCAAAGCCTTCAAGATTAAGCACAACTGCTTTTAATTGCCTCGTTGTCCAATTGTATTTTTGTCTTCCATGATTGCTATCTCGGTTTCCATCATTCTCCTTTTCCTCAAAACAATTTGTCCTCAAATCGTGATCCATCGTTATTGTTGTTTGAAGTTGTGATTCAAACCTGAAAAGAATGTTAGAAAAAGAATCTCATACACTCCCTCACGTGTTTCACTCCATTCACGTGTTTATCACTCAAGATTTCCTTTCCACACTCAAATTTTTCCTTTTCTTTTTAAATCATTCCCGAAACATGCACAATAATTAAAACGAACCAGCAAGATGAAACAAAAAAACAATACTCAAACCAGAAAATAAGAAAGAAAGCAAACCAGATTGCAAGACTCTGTTGTTTGTGACGCCAAAAGCTTAAGACAGAACAAAGTTCAATTAATTTCAAAAGATAAAGCAGAACAATTTGAGTTTTGTTTGTAAAGCCAAGAATTGGCTTGTGGTCTTTCAAGAAACAAAGAAAGAATGGCTGGTGTATGTTGCGTGCAATTTGCAAGACAAAGAAAAAATATATATATATATATATATAATGGTGACTAATGTTTGTGGAGTGTGCAGAATCACAAAAATGAAAGAATTATATATGTCTGATGATTGTTTGTGATGTTCAGATTGCAAGAACAAATAAAAGGAATTGATGTTGCGGCAATTTTTGTGATGTTTGTGATGTGAAAAGCAAAAGACAGACAAGAATTTAATTGATGTAAAAAAAAAAAAAAAACAAAGCAGAACCAATTGACTTTTGGTTGATTGTTTAATATGCAGATTGCACAAACAAAGAAAACAATATCAAGTTATGCACGTGCAGATTGCAACAAAGAACGAAAAAAGAAAAGTGATGATTGATGTTTTGTGATACGGGCTGATTTTTTGTGACGCGGGTTGATTTTTGTAATGCGCGAATATTCAAGACCAGAAAAGAATAACAAAACAGATTGGATGTGTAGATGGTTATATTGTGGCAATTCAAACAAGAATCAGAAAATAAGAAAATAAATTGATAAACCAAACCTGAATTAATTAACTGAAGCTTTGATACCAACTGTTGCGAACCCCGTATATAAAGATACGACACCCACAATCAAATTGAAACACAACCCTAAGAAAGATTAAAACAAGTTTAAAACGAAAACTTTGACCCATTGATTATGTCATTCAAGAACCAAAATTATAAATAATTTTGGCCCACCAAATATATGATAATCAAGAACCAAAATTAACATAAGAATGACATTGACGCCACTCCCAAGACATAGATGAGAAAGTGGGAGATAAGTCATGATTTCGATCGCCGCAAGTATAGCTTGATAATATCACATATTCATGAATGAACAAAAGAGATAATTCGTTCTCTTAATTAAACATAATTGGTTGCATCTTCATTCCATAAGCAACTTTTTGAAAATATAGGTTTAATAAGCCTTCTATAGGCATATAATCCTAATCCTTATTGGAAACTAAATAAAACTCTATTTTTAATTGACTTTGACTTTAACTTTAACTTTTCTAAACACACCCATATTAAGCTTTTTAATTTAAATAAATGACTCAGTCTCCTAATTAAAAACCTAATAAATTAACTAATTTTAAACATTCCCATAATACAAATTAAGCCCAAATTAATTAAAACCCAGTTAACTTCAGTTTGATTCCAATTGCTTTCAATTAGCGTTCAAAGCCTTCAAGATTAAGTACAATTGCCTTTAATTGCCTCATTGTCCAATTGTATCTTTGTCTTCTATGATTGCTATCTCGGTTTTCATCATTCCTTCTTTTCTCAAAACAATTTGTCCTCAAATCATAAATCCATCGTTATTGTTGTTCGAAGATGTGATTGAAACTTGAAAAGAATGTTAGAAAAAGAATCTCACACACTCCCTCACGTGTTTTACTCCACTCACGTGTTTATCACTCAAGACTTCATTTCCACACTCAAACTTTTCATGTTCTTTTTAAATCATTCCAGAAACACGCACAATAATTAAAACGAACCAGCAAGATGAAACAAGAAACAAGACTCAAACCAGAAAATAAGAAAGAAAGCAGATCAGATTGCAAGACTCTGATGTTTGTGACACCAAAAGCTTAAGACAGAATAGAGTTCAATTAATTTCAAAAGACAAAGCAGAACAATTTGAGTTTTGTTTGCAAAGCCAAGAAGTGGCTTGTGGTCTTTCAAGAAACAAAGAAAGACTGGCTAGTGTATGTGGCGTGCAATTTGCAAGACAAAGAAAAAAAAGATATATATATATAATGGTGACTGATTTTTGTGGAGCGTGCAGAATCACAAAAATCAAAGAATTATATATGTCTGATGAGTGTTTGTGATGTGCAAATTGCAAGAACAAATAAAATGAATTGATGTTGCCGCAATTTTTGTGATGTTTGTGACGTGAAAAGCAAAAGACAAACAAGAATTTAATTGATGTAAAAAAAACAAAAGCAAAGCAGAACCAATTGACTTTTGGTTGATTGTTTAATATGCATATTTCACAAACAAAGAAAAGAATATCAGGTTATGCACGTGCAGATTGACAGGACCCCTTCTGAAACTTATCATACTTACATACGAAAGGTCCCACCTGGCACTCCAACAGATCCCTCCTAACTCTACTTAATGGGCTAAGAGAAATTCGCGAAGCAAACCCTTAAAATCTTTACTTACTTATAAAACTAGAATGAGTTGGATTGTTTTTTTTTGTTTTTAAATTCAGCAGCATAACGGCTGCATTTTTTACATTTCCAAAACACTTGCCAGGGAAATTACACTTCTAACTATTTTCATGTTCCAACCCAACTTCTTCCACAAACATATATATTTCAAATCATAAATCTATTGCGTTAAAATTCATAAGCATAAAATCAAAATCAAGCTGGATTACATGTCACAACATGATTTAAAACTAAAACTTTTGTATCGTAATTAAACATGGACCACTCATTTATAACTTAAAATATGTATATACATAATTTCTTTCAAATACAAGGTATGTAATGTATTTATACAGAAAAAATGTCGTGTCTATGCCCACCTCCTCTTCTGGAGGAGCTCTTCAGTCTTGGTCACCCACTTCTATCCCTGATGAGGTTTTTATCATAAAAACAAAACCATAAGCTATGAAAGCTCAATGAGTGCAAATATTTATTTTTTAACTTAAAATGTTTTATTTCTTAAAAATACCTCCTTAAAATCTTTTCAAAATGCATTTATATTTCTTAAAACATTCTCATAGATTTCAAAACCCATTTTGTTGTAAAACGTAAGTACTAAATCCATAAAATACATATGTACATTAAATCTCATGTAAAGCTTATAAAATCATAAAACCCGTAAGAGCATTAAAGGACGTATAAAGCTCACATACACATAAAACTCCATATAACTTAAAATTTTTAAACGTAAATTTTATTCAAATTGCACAACATACTTACGAAAACCATAAATGCACAAGCGCATTAAATTCATATAAAACTTATAAATTGAATATCGTTTTAAACTTATACATGCATAAAACTTCATATATACATAAAAACTTATTTTAACTTAGAACTTATATGGTTCAAATCTTATTTAGGTTGCCAAGCTTACATATGAAAACTATAACTCATGTATACATAAAATTCACATAAAGCTTATAAGATTGAATAGCATTTGAACTTACACATACATAAAGATTTATATGGACCTTGTAATTAATAAAACATATAAAATTTAAATTCCATTTCCATACATAGCTTAATGTAGAAATTCCATAAAACTCATATAAAATGAATTTCCATTTCTTACAGTTTCTCAAAATTTAATTTCATTGAATCATAAAACATGTTTAAAACATATAAAGTATGTTTCTTGGCTTTCAATACTTTAAATACTTAATTTTTTGAAAAGCACCATTTGTACCTCGTGATACTTACAACCACGGGATAGCTATGATAACACTAACCGACGTGGAGTCACGTGGCACTTTTAACAGACACCAATCGTGACACTTACTTGCTTACAAAGACATCCTGTAGTTATGTGTGGAATATTACATTGCTAACCATAACACGTGATAATATCCCACAAAAGTAGAGGCGACATGACAGACTTAAATCCCCCTTGAGTTAGTGACGCATCCCCCTAGGACTTGCTATACTAATGTGGGATATGCCGGCCGGGTCTAAAACTTACTTATAAGGGTGGGTATACTTATGGCCTTTGAAAATTTATTTTCATTTTCCTACTTAGTGCAAAAGCACAAAATATCATTTTATACTTAAACGTACTTAAAACCTCATATATATATATATATATATATAACTTCATTGGAACTTAGATTTTAATAAACATATAAAATGGCTTAAAAACTTAAAACGAAATCTTTAATTTCACTTCCTAAATAAAACTTATACTTAGGAAATCGTAAATATCCTTACAAAATCATAAAACATAACTCATTCGATAGTCAAACGTAAAACTTAAATTTCTTTTCAAAATAAAATTCATACTTACAAAATCATAGAAACTAAACTTTTCTGTACAAAACACGATATTCATAGTAATGCTCATTTAAATGCTTAAAATGGCAATTATATCATAGAATACTTAAACACTTAAATCAAGTATAAAATATATATAATTGTTTTAGCCTTCACCATAAAAATTTATTCTTGTAGTATTTCAAAATCACTTGCAATCACTTAAAAATAAACATAATATACACCATAAATCTTTCTTATACCCTTCAAAATAAATGCAAATACTTCAAAACACAATGGAGCACTCTCATGTCATTCACACTTAAACCTTGATATCAAATATATTCAAATACTTCAATTAAACAAAAACTTTGATAAAACTAATTTAGCACTCACCTTAAATTCAAATTCCCTTAAGTGAGCTCCAATAGTCTTCATTGATTCTGCTTCCTTCCTTTTTACCTACACATCACATATTCGCTTAGAATTCACTAATTTTAACCTCACAAAACTTATCACATAGCTTTCAACTCACTTAATTCATTTGAAAACTATTTTGCCTACAAACTTCCGGTTTCAATTTCAATTTAATCGAGGCTTTAAAATTTCATTTTCTTTGCATAAACCTTATTTATATACACCTAGAAACAACCTCATATGCCCAAAATAATTTTCTGGAGCCCGAAACAAAAAGTCAAATTTTTTGGACCCCTTTTGGCCGAGTACTGTTCACATCCCATTCTAGGGCTGCTCTTGATCTCATTTTCGCTCCATTCATCTCCCTAACTCACATTTAGATTACCTGTAAAACAGCTCTGAAAAATTCCAACAAACGGATGGAGAAAACTAGGAAAAACCACATTTTTTCATCACTTTTTCAATGCCATTTCCACATTTTTCCATCTTAATTTTTAATTCTTCTTTCCCTAATGTCATAATTTTTCCATCTTAATTTTTAATTCTTCTTTCCCTAATGTCATACATACTCATACATACTCACTTAATGCATATAAACACATACATGAGATGATATTTCATGATTTCCATCAATACCCTTCACCTAAGGCCATAAACTACAAATTGTCTAAATGAATTTCTAATGTTTTTACTAGTTTATCTTAGGTTTCCTTATCAAAATTCCAACATGAAACCATACTTAATGACATCAAATAACATTAGTTTCATACTTCTCTCATTAGGGTCTTACATGGTGATAGGACCCAATCCGAACCATACCATACTCGTATCCGAAGGGCTCTGCCTGGCACTCCGACGGAATCCTTCTAAACCCTTGCAATTGGCCTAAAAGGAATCTGTGGAGTGAACCCTTAAGACTTTCCTTACTTTTAAAAAAGATTGGGTTGAGTTTTTTTTTTTTTTTTTTTTTTTTCAAATGAAAATTCAGCAATATAACATCTGTAAATTCAATATTTCCAAAATTCCTGCAAAGTAAAAACATTCCCATATCTTTTCAAATCACAACCCAACTTACTTCCACAAACATGGTTCAATGAATTCATTTCCATTTTCATACCATAAATCACATGAGTTAAAAATCGTTTGAAACCATAACCATAGGCTAACGCCAAAATTTATAAGAAATTAACTTAGCCGAATACATGCTTTTTATAACTTAAAATAAATTCATAAAACTCTATACATATCAAAAGATATATAGATACAAGCATTTATTTTAAAAGCCACTAAAACCTATGATGAAATACAACAAAAGGGTGACTTTAACTTTCATGTAGTATGCAAAATAATTATGAAAAAGGATGTAGTCGTCGGATCTTCGCCCACCTATCTCAACGGAGGGAGTCTCGCACCTTAGTCGCCTGTGCTAGCACCTGAGGAGGTTTTATTCAAAAACAAGGAAAAGGTGAGCTTATTTAAGCTCAGTGAGTGTGCATAAGTTATAAATCCATAACATAATTATTATTAAAATGCCTCCTTCAAAACATTGAAAATAGATTTTTATTTCTTAAATATTTTCTTTGATAAGTCATATCATTTCATAAGGAAGTGAATACATTTAATAACTTAAAAAATATACAAATCTTCGATAAAACTTACTATACATAATCATAACATAAAGCTGTTTACAGATATAAAAATCTATTTGAAATATATTAATAACTGAAATGAAAATAGTTCCTTTCTTTTCGATTCATTTTTCATTAGAAATGCACCAATGTTACCCCTTAAACTTACAACCACGATAACGTGGAGTCATGAGGCGATTTAGCCACAAACACCATCCGTGCCACTTACGAAGACATCCAAACACCACGTACGGAATATTACATCGCAATACATAGTGCAAGACAACATTCCACACACGTAAAAGCGACACAACAGACACTATTCCCCCGAAGTTAGTGACGCAATCCCTCCCATGACATTGCCATACACGTGTGGGACATACCGTCCGGGTCTATAAAACTTACAAAGATGGGCAAACAATTGGCCTTTGAAAATATATTTATACATATAATGTTTTTGTATCAAACACATAGAATTTCAACTTTATTTTCTTTTACACAACCATAAACACATGATTTCGTTCACTAACAAAGCTTAAAATATCACATCTCATCTCTAAAAGAAATCCATGATTATAAAGGCATAAAAACCAAACTTTTGCACATAAAACATAATATCCATAGCAATATTCCTTTCAAATTTTAAACTCACAAATAGCAAACATATCAAGAAGACTTTTAACTAGGAAAGTCAACATAATTTCTTTGAAAATCATTTAGCACTCACCTTTGAAATCAAACTTCCCTTAGTAGTTTCAACGATCCTCCCTAGCTCCGGTAGCCTCGCCTTCACCTAGACATGATAAGCACATTTAGAATGTGCTCAATAGAGAATACAAAGATGCACTTAAATGCACCTAACTAAACTAACTCTATAAAATTCTCTCTACACTAGTAGCTTCTCCTTTCAATTTCTCTTTGATCCATGCTTCAAATTCTCAATTTCTTTACATGAACCCTTTTTATATACCCCAAGGAGCGTCCCGATATGTTTCCCATCATAAATTGAAGCTTGGAACTCAAAATGACCGTTTTTGACCCCTCAAACCCGAATTGAATGCACAGCCCAAACCGTGCATGCTTTTGCTCCAATTCTTTCTCCCACACTCTTCTTATCTCCCAATGTGGTCACCTGTAAAATTTTGTCGAATTCCGATATCGTTTGATAGGTGTTTTGGGCCAAAAACACTACTGTACGATCATTTTTTTAAGGGGCTTTCTCACCCATTTCATTTTCAAACTTAACTCTTCCTTTACTAGTGTTATACATACTTTAACCTACTCAAATAATTCAATCAAACCCATAAAAAAGGCTGTTTTTGATGATAACTCATAATGACTTTCCTAGGTACTTTACAATGCATTACAATGATATTGGTTTAAATTCAATTTTAACATTTCCATAGAAATATATGTCACCTAAACATCAAGAAATCATGCTTAAAACATCATCCTTTCATTGGATTCCTATACTTCTACATAAGGCCTCACATGTTACAACACATACTAGATTAATTTCCATCAATTTCAAAATGACTAAGTGTTGTCTTATATAGTTATGACTTATTAAAAAATTGGACTTTTGGCACCTAACTCTTGTTTATCTTATCTCGACCCCTAACCATATAAACTTATTCCATCTTGGCCCATAATTTGCAAATTTCTTCCAATTTAATCCATAGGTCATATTAGCTTATGAACTTCAATGACAATGACCAATTTGCCCTTATACTTAATTAAGCTTATAATGGGTTTCATCAATCTCTATAGTTTTACAATACTTTCGTTTAATCCTCTAGGGTCTCAAAACATCTCTTAATAATTATTTATGATTTCATACACTGCTTATAGACTATTACTACAGTAATCCTTAATTAAACATCGAGGGCTTACAGTTTCACCCCTCATTAAAAGTTCATCCTAGAAATTTAAAATTACATACCTGATTCAAAGAGGTGAGGATATTGAGCTCTCATCTGCTCTTCATGTTCCCACGTAGCTTCCTCGGATCCATGGTGATAGAAACCAAGATAGTAATCATGGAGGACAATGAGACAATTGGACAACGAGACAATTGAACTTAATCTTTGAAGGCTTTAGGACGATAATTGAATACAATTGGACTTTATTAGGCTTCACAATATTATTCAAGTTCAAGAACAAGTCCAAGAACATCAATCTTGAGGAAATCTTAAGGCTTGGGTGTCAATTATAATGCAATTGGGCTGTTATTTAATTGTTTGATGTAAATTGGGTCTAATTTGTATTATGAGATTGTTTTAAATTAGTTTAATGTATTATGCTTTTAATTATAGGGATAAGTCATTTATTTAAATTAAAAGCCCAATATAATTTAGGAAAAGTCGAAGTCAAAGTCAAAGTCAAAGTCAAAATCAGAGTCAAAGTCAAAGTTAGAGTCATAGTCAATTAAAAATAGGATTTTACTTAGTTTCTAATAAGGTTTAGGATTGTATGCCTATAGAAGGCTTATTAAACCTAAATTTTCAAGAAGTTGCTTATGGAATAAAGTAATTGAGAGATTTGTTTCTCTTTTGTTCATTGTTGAACATGTGATCTTTAAAAATAGGATTTTACTTAGTTTCTAATAAGGTTTAGGATTGTATGCCTATAGAAGGCTTATTAAACCTAAATTTTCAAGAAGTTGCTTATGGAATAAAGTAATTGAGAGATTTGTTTCTCTTTTGTTCATTGTTGAACATGTGATCTTATCAAGCTATGCTTGTGGCAATTGCAACCATGACTTATCTCTCACCTTCTCATCTATGTCTTGAGAGTGGCGTCAATATCATTCTTGTTATAATTTTGGTTCTTGATTATCATATATTCAATGGGTCAAAATTCTTTATAATTTTGGTTCTTGAATGACATAATCTATGGGTCAAAGTTTTCGTTATAAACCTGTTTTAATCTTTCTTGGGGTTGTGTTTCAATTTGATTGTGGGTGTCGTATCGATATATACGGGGTTCGCATCACATGGTTCCTCCACAACACCTTTACTAACGGAATTACTTTATGGCACAACACTTGCTCTCTTCGGTCTAATATCTCCACTGGTTCTTCCTCATAGGTTAGATTCTCCTTTAGTTGCACCAGTTGTTCCCTTAATATGCGTGAAGGATTTGCCACGTACTTACAAAGAATGGAAACATGGAAAACATCATGAATTCTAGCCAGTTCTGACGGCAACTACAAGCGATAGGCCACCTCTCCAACTCTTCCTACTATCTCGTACGACCCAATGTACCTAGGAGATAGCTTCTCAAACCTTAATACACTTTTCCACGAGGAAACACGTAAGAAGACTCTGTCACTCACTTAAAATTCCAAGTCCCTTCTACGATTATCCACATAGCTTTTCTATTGATCACTTGCTATCTTCAATCTTTCCCTTATGACTTGGATTTTTTCAGTTGTAGCTTGGACAATTTCAGGGCCGATTAGCTTCCTTTCACCCACCTTATCCCAACAAACTGGGGTTCTGCATTTCCTACCATATAAAGCCTCATATGGTGCCATATTAATGCTAGACTGGTAGCTATTGTTGTATGCAACTTCGATCAGAGGCAGGTGGGTATCCCAGCTTCCTTTGAATTCCATTACACTAGCTCTTAACATATCTTCTAAGGTCTGGATGGTTCTTTCAGACTGTCCATTTGTTTGTGGGTGAAAAGCAATACTGAAATTCAACTTAGTGCCCAACGCCTTCTATAAGCTCGGTTAGAATCTGGAGGTGAACCTCGGATCTCTATCTGACATAATAGACATTGGAACACCATGCAATCTTACAATTTCATCTATATACAACTGGGCTAACTTATCCAGGGAATAGTTGTTTCTAATTGCTAGGAAATGAGCGGACTTTGTCAACCTATCAATGATCACCCATATATCATCGTATCAACTCCGACTCCATGGAAGTCCTACTACGAAGTCCATAGTAATCCTTTCCCACTTCCACTCTGGAATGGGCAAAGGTTGTAACAAACCTGCTGGCTTCTGATGTTCAGCCTTAATCTGTTGGTAGGTCAGGCATCTGGAAACGAACTCTGCTATCTCTTTTTTCATTCCTTTCCACCAATAGTGATCCTTCAGAGTCCGATACATTTTAGTGCTCCCTGGGTGTATGGCATAAGTTGAAGAGTGAGCTTCTTCCATGATGTTTTTCTTCAATTCTTCTATACTTGGCACACATAACCGTTGCCCCATCATCAACGTCTTATCATCCCTCAGTGAGAAATTACTCTGCTTTCCAACTTCCACTTCATTCCTTATCTTCATCAAATGAGGATCCCTATTTTGGAGGTCCCTAACTCGATCCACCAATATAGGACGGACATGAAATGCAGCTACCAATGCTTCAGAAGCCGTCATTTCCAACTTAACTCTCATAGATCTCAACTTCACCAATAATGGTAAATGCTTTGCTTTCAATTGAGCTACTGAACTCTAGAGGGCTTTCGACTTAGTGCATCCGCCACCACATTAGCCTTGCCGGGATGATACTCAATCGTACAATCATAGTCCTTGATGAGTTCAATCCATCTTCTTTGCCTCATATTCAGTTCTTTCTACGTAAACAGGTACTATAAGCTCTTATGATCAGTAAAGATCCTACAAGGTACTCCATACAAGTAATGCCTCCACATCCTCAAACCAAATACTACTGCTGCGAGTTCCAGGTCATGTGTCAGATAATTCTGCTCATGTTTCTTTAACTGCCTGGATGCATAGGATATCACCTTATCATACTACATAAGTACACAACCTATACCCTGTCGGGAGGCGTCACAATACACTGTAAACCCCTCTGTCCCTGATGGTAGCGTAAGCATTGGTGCTGAGGTCAATCTCTTCTTTAATTCCTCAAAACTTCGCTGGCACTCATCAGTCCACATGAACTTCTCTTCCTTCCGTGTCAACTTAGTCAAGGGAACTGCTATCTTAGAAAACCCCTCCACGAACTTCCGATAATATCCAGCTAATCCCAAAAAGCTCCTAACTTCAGTCACGTTCATGGCCGATTGCCAGTTTACTATGGCCTCTATCTTCTGAGGGTCTACAGAGATTCCTTCCATCGAAACCACGTAGCCTAGAAATGCCACTCGATCCAGCCAAAACTGGCACTTACTGAACTTAGCATAAAACTGGTGTTCCCTCAAAGTCTGCAACACAATCCTTAAGTGCTCAACGTGCTCCTCTCGGCTACTTGAATATATCAGAATGTCATCAATGAACACTATTATAAATCTATCGAAATAGGGCTTGAAAACCCTGTTCATAAGATCCATAAAAGCTGTTGGGGCATTCGTCAATCCGAACGACATCATTAAAAATTCATAATGTCCATAGCGCGTTCGGAAAGCCATCTTACAGACATCTTCCTTACGGATCTTCAACTGGTAGTACCTAGACCTTATATCAATCTTAGAGAATATCCTAGCTCCCTGAAGTTGATCAAACAAGTCATCTATCCGAGGAAGTGTGTATTGATTCCTTATAGTCACCTTATTGAGCTGCTTGTAGTCTATACATAATCTGAGGCTTCTGTCCTTCTTTTTTACAAATAAAACTAGAGCTCCCTAGGGTGACATGCTTGGCTTAATAAAACCCTTATCTGTCAATTCTTCCATTTGAGCCTTCAACTCCTTCAGCTCTGCTGAGGCCATACGGTATGGGGCTATAGAGATAGGTGTTGTATTCGGAGCCAACTCTATTTCAAATTCTATCTCCCTATCTGGTGATAACCTTGGGAGGTCATCTAGAAACACATCTAAGAAATTCCTAACTACTAAAACCTCTTCCAATTTCACCCCATCATTCTCTGGTCCTTCTGCATAAGCTAAGTATCCCTGGCACTCCTTTATCAACATCTTACTGGTCTTTACTACACTTATCATACTAGTAGAGAGTATCTTCTGTACACCATAAAAGGCCATATCACATTCTCTTGGTCTGTTGAACCTAACCTCTTTCCCGAAACAATCTACTGTAGCACGATGTTTCGATAGCTAATCCATTCCTAATATAACATCAAAATCCTGCAAGTCCAACAAGATCAAATCCGCCTGCAACTCGTGATCAGCTACCACAACCTTACTATCCTTATAAACCTTATCTGATAGGAGTCTATCTCTAGTAGGAAGGACACCACTATACTACATTTTGTAGACTCATTTTTTATATTAACCCTTGTAACAAAGTTTACAGATAGGAAGGAGTGGGTAGCTCCCAAATCAATCAATACACGGGCATCAGTATCAAATAGGGAAACAATACCTGTAACAACATCGGGAGCAGCATCTGCATCCTGCTGAGTGACTACATACACTCTAGCCTGACTGCGTGGTCTACCAAGCTGTCCTCTGGAGGTAAACCCCTACTAGATGTGCCACTCTGCTGATCTGTACCACCTGATCCTTGCGTCTGGGGACCTTACCTCTCGAGTCCATGACCCCCACTAGACTATCCTAAGGTAGTAGTCCTGGCCTCTGGTTTATTGGATAAAGCTAGGTCGGGACAATCCTTAATAAAGTGGCCCTCTTGACCACATCTGAAGCACACATTCCTACCCCTGACACACTCACTCGGGTGCGTCCGTCCGCACTTTTTGCTGGTTGGCCAACTCTTCCAGTCTTCCCTGGTGCCTCGGGGCCCTGATGTCTGCCTCACTGAACTTTGACTGGACTGGGCTCCTTGACTTAGTCTCCGACTAGATGACCCTACGGATTTCTCTCCAGTTCTCATTGTCTTGCTGGGTCCTTCCTGTGATCCACTTGACTAACTGCACTTAGGGTGGAACTTCTTGGGTCTGGGATTGGCATCCACACTTCTTTCAACCTTAGTTACTGCTTCCACCAATGGCCCAAACTGAGTAAGACCGCATGATGCTACATAGGCTCTATGTCTGGGATTAAGGCCCTCCATAAACCTGCTAATCTTCTGCTCTTCATTCTCATTGATGAATGGCACTAATCTAGCCAACTCTGAGAACCTCTTTTCATATTCAACTACTGATTTACTGCCCTGCTCCAGTTTGAAAAACTCATCAATCTGGGCATCCCTGTAGCTCTTAGGATAAAACTTTTCAAGAAATTTCTGCTTAAACATGGCCCAGGTGACTCCTTCTGGATGCCTGCTTTGCAATGCCTTCCACCAACCCTTAGCCCGATCCTTAAGGAGAAAAGCTGAATAAGTTACCGTCTGATCATCCGTGCAATCCATCACCTGGAAGATCTCCTCATTGGTTTCTATCCATGAAATGGCATGTTCCAGATACCCTGTTCCATCATAAGACCTGGCGCCCAATTTCCTAGCGCGCTCAATCGATCCAACTGCCTGACGTGGCTAGGGAAGCACCGCTGCAAATGCTTTGGCCATCCGCTCATAATCAACCTGAGGACCAGTTGGTTCAACTAGCTGAGAAGGTTCAGCTTGGGTAGGGCTAGCTGGCACATTGACGGACTCGCCAACATGCTCATCCTCGGGAACAGATGCCTCGGCGGCTGCCCTCCTCGTCTTAGGGTGACCTCGACATTGCATACTTCTGAAATATTTAATCAAACATGAGTATGAAATGCATGAGTTAAAACAATAATGCACAAAATCAACTTTTAAAAATTCATACTAAAAAAAACATTAAAACATTTACAAAACCATGGGCTCTGATGATGCGAACCCCGTATATAACGATAAGACACCCACAATCAAATTGAAACACAACCCCAAGAAAGATAATTCAGATTTAAAGAAATCTTTGACCCGTTGATTAGCGAATCAAGAACCAAAGATATAATGACGCCACTCCCAAGAAAGAGATGAGAATGTGGGAGATAAGTCAAGGTTGATAAATCAAGAACAAATCTTGATGCAATTCTCAAAGTTCAAAAGAGAACAATGGAGAAAAATTAAATCTTTTATTCAATTGACAACTGCCTGAAAAGTTAGGTTTAATAAGCCTTATATAGGCATACAATCCTAAACCTTATTGGAAACCAAATAAAACCCTATTTTTAATTGACTTTGACTCTTTGACTTTTTGACTTTGACTTTCACTCTTTCCTAAACACACCCATATTAGACTTTTAATGACTTAGCCTCCTAATTAAAACTTAATAAATTAAACTAAATTAAAAACGATCCCATAATACAAATTAGGCCTAATGTAAATCAATTAAATAAATAACAGCCCAATTGCATTGTAATCGACACCCAAGCCTCAAGATTTCTTCAAGATTAATGTTCTTGGACTTGTTCTTGAACTTGAATAATATTTTGAAGTCTTGATGTTCCCTCCAAGCTGTCCAAGTCATGTTGTGCAAGACTCTTGGGCCAAATATCTTGAATGAGCCCATTTAAAGCTTCCTTCATCCTTTTTAGCTCGAGCCCTCATCATAGGTCCTCCATTGATGCTCAAAGGATCCATTGGCTTGCTTCCTTGGTTTCCATCATTCCTCCTCTCCTCAAAAGGATTTGTCCTCAAATCGGAACCTACATCAAAATTAAAAGGAGAAATATCAGAAATATTAAAAGTAGCACTAACATTATACTCACTTGGCAAGTCTATCTTGTACGCATTGTCATTGATACGTTCAAGCACTTGGAATGGACCATCTCCACGTGGCTGCAACTTCGATTTCCGTTGAACAGGAAACCTCTCCTTGCGCATATGCACCCAAACCCAATCTCCTGGTTCGAACACAATTCTCTTTCGCCCCTTGTTAGCTTGAGTAGCATATTGCTCGGTTCGCCTCTCAATTTGTTGCCTAACTCTCTCATGCAATTGCTTAACAACTTCAGCTTTCTTCTTACCATCCAAGTTAGCTTTGTCCTCCATAGGTAAAGGTATCAAATCCAAAGGAGTAAGTGGATTGAACCCATACACAACTTCAAATGGTAAACAACCAGTAGTTGAATGTACACTTCTATTGTAAGCAAACTCGACATGTGGCAAGCAATCTTCCCAATTCTTCAAATTCTTTTGGATTATGGAATGCAACAAAGTACCTCAAGTCCTGTTAACCACCTCCGTTTGTCCATCAGTTTGCGGATGACAAGCAGTAGAAAACAATAACTTTGTTCCTAGCTTCCCCCACAAAGTTCTCCAAAAATGGCTTAAGAACTTTGCATCTCGATCTGAAACAATGCTCTTCGGCACTCCATGAAGTCGAACAATCTCCTTGAAGAATAAGTCAGCAACATGTGTGGCATCATCGGTCTTGTGACATGGTATGAAGTGAGCCATCTTCGAAAACCTGTCAACCACAACAAACACCGAATCTCGGCCCTTTTTGGACCTAGGTAAACCCAATACAAAATCCATTGAAATATCAATCCAAGGTTCACTAGGTATGGGCAAAGGTGTATACAAACCATGGGGTAAAACTTTAGACTTGGACTTTCTACATGTTATGCACTTCTCACACATTCTCTCAACATCTCTCTTCATGTGTGGCCAAAAGAAATACTCGTCTAACATATCCAAAGTATTTTTAACACCAAAATATCCCATTAAACCACCCCCATGCGCTTCTCTAACTAACAACTCTCTTATAGACCCTTGAGGAATGCATAATCTACTCTCCCTAAACAAATACCCCTCATGTCTATAAAATTTACCAAATGCACCTTTCTCACAAGCAACATACACATAAGCAAAATCAGGATCATTCACATATAAATCTTTAATATGCTCAAAACCTAACAATCTTGCATTCAAAGTAGAAATCAAAGTATACCTGCGAAATAATGCATCAGCTACAACGTTTTCCTTTCCCTGTTTATGCTTGATCGCGTCAGGAAACGTTTCTATGAACTCTACCCACTTAGCATGCGTCCTACTCAACTTACCTTGTCCTTTCAAATGTTTCAAGGACTCATGGTCAGTATGGATTACAAACTCCTTATGCCATAAATAATGTTGCCAATTTTCTAAGGCCCTAACTAAAGCATACAACTCTTTATCATAGGTAGGATAATTCAATGATGCTCCACTCAATTTCTCTCTAAAATAAGCTATAGGACGTCTATCTTGCATAAGAACAGCCCTTATACCTATTCCCGATGCATCACACTCAATCTCAAATGTCTTAGAGAAATCAGGTAATGCAAGCAATGGTGCAGAACACAACTTATCCTTAATCAAATTAAATGCATGTTGTTGCTCACTTTCCCATTTAAAACCCACACTCTTTTTCACAATCTCAGTTAGTGGTGCAGCTATGGTACTAAAGTCTTTAACAAATCTCCTATAAAAACTAGCCAACCCATGAAAACTACGCACCTCACTAACATTCTTAGGCCTAGGCCACTCCCTAATAGCCTTAACCTTCTCCTCATCTACTTCTATCCCTTTTGCGGTAACAACATAGCCCAAAAATACAATCTTATCAGTGCAAAAGGAACACTTTTTCATATTAGCATACAACTTGTTTTTTCTTAACACATCAAGCACACAATACAAATGCCTAACATGTTCATCTATGCTCTTGTTGTACACTAATATATCATCAAAGTAGACCACAACAAATTTCCCAATGAAAGAATGCAAAACATGATTCATTAATCTCATGAAAGTACTAAGTGCATTAGTTAAACCAAAAGGCATGACTAACCACTCATACAAACCATGTTTCGTTTTAAATGCAGTTTTCCATTCATCTCCTTCTTTCATTCTAATTTGATGATATCAACTTTTAAGATCAATTTTAGAAAACACACAAGATCCAAGCAATTCATCCAACATGTCATCTAATCTAGGTATGGGATATCGATACTTAACTGTAATTTTGTTGACAGCTCTACAATCGATGCACATACGCCAAGTCCCATCCTTCTTAAGCACAAGTAATACTGGTACGGCACATGGACTCATGCTCTCCCTCACATGCCCCTTTTTCATCAACTCTTCAACCTGCCTTTGAAGCTCCTTTGTCTCCTCGGGATTACTTCTATATGTTGGTCGATTTAGAATTGAAGCTCCGGGTATGAAGTCAATTTGATGTTCTATTCCCCTCTTTGGTGGCAATCCATCTGGTATGTCCTCAGGGAATACATCCTTGAAATCCTGCAAAAGAGTTGTAACAACACTAGGCAAAGACAAATCAAGGTTAGAGTTAGAAAAATAAGCATCTTTGTACAAAAGTACAAACATTTGCTGCTTAGCTAGAAAAGCAACCCTCACATCGCTCCCTTTGGCATAGGCACTTATTTTCTTTTTCTCACTTTTCTTCCTCTCATTCTCTCGTTTACACTCAAGTGTTTCGTCACTCTTTCTCTCACACTCAACTCCCTTTCTCTCGACCTCACTAGTGTTTGAACTCTCAGCCTCTCGTTTTCTCTCGCTCTCTTTCTTTTGCTCACTCTCTCTTATCCTCACTTGATCTTCATACACCTGTCTAGGCGTTAATGGTACAAGAGTGATTGTTCGCCCATTCATGGTAAAAGAATATCTATTCTTAAACCCATCATGTATAACTCTCCTGTCATATTGCCATGGATGACCTAAAAGCAAGTGTCCCACGTGCATAGGTACAACATCACATAACACCTTATCCTTGTACCTACCAATAGCAAAGGATACTAGCACTAGTTTTGTCACCTTAACTTCTCCACAATCATTCAACCACTGTAACTTGTATGGTTTAGGATATTTTGAAGTAGGTAAGCCCAATTTCTCCACTAATTCAGTACTAGCAACATTGGTGCAACTACCCCCATCAATGATCATACTACAAACCCTATCCTTGATATGGCATCTAGTATGGAAAATATTATCACGTTACACCTCATCATCTTCCTTCACTTGCACACTTAGAGCACGTCTTGCCACTAGCAACTTTCCATCTGCGGAATACTCAATTTCAACATCGCTAGAATCTTCCAACGGTGGCATCTCATCATCATCACTCTCCCCGTCGGTCTTTATATCTCCATCCTCTCTTAGGATCATAGTTCGCTTATTAGGACATTGTGAAGCTATGTGACCTCTTCCCAAACACCTGAAATATTGGATATCCCTATTCCTGCCTTGTGTTTCCACGACCTTGCCCTTATCATGGCTACTATCCCTACCCTCCTTAGGCTTAGCACTCTCGGCCTTAGGCTTTTGTGATGACCTATCTTCTTTTCTACTCCAATTCGACTTCCAAGTGGATGTGGAACCCGAGTTTCCACCATATCGTGACATTGAACCCTTCCTTTTGAGTTGTTTCTCCACTTTCATAGCCATATGGATCAAGTCTTCAAGCTTCACATAATGTTGCAACTCAACAATATTGGCAATGTCTTCATTCAATCCTTGCAGAAATCGCGCCATAGTAGCCTCTCTATCTTCCTCAATATTGGCTCTAACCATGGCTATCTCCATCTCCTTGAAGTAGTCCTCCACACTTTTGGAACCTTGGGTAAGGCTTTGCAATCGTCGGTAAGGTTCCCTATAGTATGACCTTGGAACAAATCGCTTTCTCATAACAGTTTTCATCTCACCCCAAGTGTTTATAGGACGTTCCTCGTTTCTCCTCCTATCTTGCACTAATTGTCCCCACCAAACCACGGCATAATCTACAAACTCGGCTGCAGCTAACTTCACCTTCTTCTCCTCGGAAAAGTTATGACACTCATAGACCAACTCTACTCGCTTCTCCCACTCTAGATACACATCAGGATCAGCCTTTCCATGAAAAGAGGGTATCTTCATCTTAATGCTACTAAGATCCTTATCTAGTCTATCAGGTCTATCCTCCCATCTTCCTCTCTCATTCACATCACCATAGTACCTATTATCTCCGTTATCTCCGTTACCTCTACGACCACCTCTACCACCTCTAATTCTGCCCCTATTAGCATTAGTAGAAATGTCATCTCCTTCTAACTCTTCCCCATGTAAATCAGCCTCTAATTCATCATTGACACCATGTACTTCCGGAGTTCTCCTTTGCGGATCTCTATGCAATCTAGCTATGGAAGCATCTTGCCTATCCATTCGATCCCTAAAATCCATAAACACCATGTTCATCCTCTCAAATTGTTGTTGCATTTCCTTGAGCATGAACGATACATCTATATTTTCTCCTCCTTCCCCTTCTTTACTTTTGTCTAAAGACATGTTTGACACCTGAAAATAATGTTAGTAAAGAAAACAATTCACAACACTCCCTCACGTGTTTTACTCTAGTCCTCACTGTTTATCACTCGGCACTCTTGATTTAACTCAACACTCCCTGTCCACACTCAAACTTTTCTCACCAAGTTCTTTATAGAACTAATCAATCACAACAAGGTCACCCTTGAAATAATCACCCCTGACAAATCTCAACAAAGAAAAGAATGCGCACAAGGAATACGAAAGAAATAAGAATTAACAATTAACACAAGAATGACAATGAACAGAAAACAATCTGATTTCAAGAAAGATTCGAAAACCGTAAAGGACTTGAATTGCGATTAAGGAGAAACAAAATCAACTCACTTCAATCCAAACAATTTATGGCGTTCAATTCTCTCTTTTTTTTTTTGACACTTTTTTTCTGGATTTTTTTTTCTGATACTGTTTTTTTTTTTTTTTCTCTCTTTTTTTTTTTTTTTTTTTTTTACTCAAACTAGAACGCTCACAAACTAAATTGAAAGTAAATTGCAGATTTGAACCACACAAACAAAGTATTGATATGGATCTTGAATTTCAAGAAATTCAAGAAACTCTAGAATGCAATTTCAAGACTTCAAAAATTCAGGATATTGCTTATATGCGGATCCTCAACGAACGAAAGACAGAAGTTATATATAATTATGAGTGGTCAAATTTGGCCTGAAAGTTGCAAGACAAAGAACAGAATATATATCTAATGATGGTTGTCGTTTGTCATGCACATGCAGTTCACAAGCATTTGATGCGCAGTTCACATGCAGTTCGCAAGCACAAAGAAACAAGAGTATTGATGGCTGTTTTGTTTTGTGTCGTGTGCAGTGCAAGACAAAGAAAAAAAATAATTAAAGAATGTTTGTTTATGATGCGCACTTTCAAGACCAGAAAAATAACAATAGAGATTTTTGTGGTGCACGACTTTAAAGACTAGAAACAAAATACTGATGTGCGGCTAATCAAGAACGCAAAAGAGATATTAATTTTGCGGCACAAGAATCAGAAAATAATAAAATAAATTTGTAGATCAAACCTGAATTAATTAACCAAAGCTCTGATACCAATTGATGCGAACCTCGTATATAACGATACGACACCCACAATCAAATTGAAACACAACCCCAAGAAAGATAATTCAGATTTAAAGAAATCTTTGACCCGTTGATTAGCGAATCAAGAACCAAAGATATAACGACGCCACTCCCAAGAAAAAGATGAGAATGTGAGAGATAAGTCAAAGTTGATAAATCAAGAACAAATCTTGATGCAATTCTCAAAGTTCACAAGAGAACAATGGAGAAAAATTAAATCTTTTATTCAATTGACAACTGCATGAAAAGTTAGGTTTAATAAGCCTTATATAGGCATACAATCCTAAACCTTATTGGAAACCAAATAAAACCCTAGTTTTAATTGACTTTGACTCTTTGACTTTTTGACTTTGACTTTGACTCTTTCCTAAACACACCCATATTGGGCTTTTTTAATGACTCAGCCTCCTAATTAAAACTTAATAAATTAAACTAAATTAAAAACGATCCCATAATACAAATTAGGCTCAATGTAAATCAATTAAATAAATAACAGCCCAATTGCATTGTAATCGACACCCAAGCCTCAAGATTTCTTCAAGATTAATGTTCTTGGACTTGTTCTTGAACTTGAATAATATTTTGAAGCCTTGATGTTCCCTCCAAGCTGTCCAAGTCATGTTGTGCAAGACTCTTGGCCCAAATATCTTGAACGAGCCCATTTAAAGCGTCCTTCATCCTTTTAGCTCGAGCCCTCGTCATAGGTCCTCCATTGATGCTCAAAGGATCCAGAGGCTTGGTTCCGTGGTTTCCATCATCTGATACCATGTTGACAGGACCCAATCCGAACCATCCCGTACTGGTATCCAGAGGGCCCTGCCTGGCACCCTTACGGAATCCTCTTAAACCCTTCCAATTGGTCTAAAAGGAATTTGTGAAGCGAACCCTTCAAACTTTCCTTACATTTAAACAAGATTGGGTTGGTTTTTTTTTTTTTTTCAAATGAAAATTCGGCAATATAACGTCTGTAAGTTCAATATTTCCAAAATTCCTACAAAGGAAAAACACTCCCATATCTTCTCAAATCACAACCCAACTTCTTCCACAAACATGGTTCACTGATTCATTTCCATTTTCATACCATAAATCACATGAGTTAAAAATCGTTTGAAACCATAACCATAGGCTAAAGCCAAAATTCATAAGAAATTAACTTAGTCGAATACATACTTTTCATAACTTCAAATAAATTCATAAAACTCTATACATATCAAAAGATATATAGATACAAGCATTTATTTTAAAAACCACTAAAACCTATGATGAAATACAACAAAAGGGTGACTTTAACTTTCATGTAGTATGCAAAATAATTATGAAAAAGGATGCAGTCGTCGGATCTTCACTCACCTATCTCAACGGAGGGAGTCTCGCGCCTTAGTCGCCCGCGCTTGCACCTGAGGAGGTTTTATTCAAAAACAAGGAAAAGGTGAGCTTATTTAAGCTCGGTGAGTGTGCATAAGTTATAAATCCATAACATAATTATTATTAAAATACCTCCTTCAAAACAGTGAAAATAGATTTTTATTTCTTAAACATTTTCTTTGATAAGTCATATCATTTCATAAGGAAGTGAATACATTTAATAACTTAAAAGATATATAAATCTTCGATAAAACTTACTATACATAATCATAACATAAAGCTGTATACGGATATAAAAATCTATTTGAAATATATTAATAACTTAAATGAAAATAGTTCATTTCTTTTCGATTCACTTTTCATTAGAAATGCACCAATATTACCTCTTAAACTTACAACCACGATAATGTAAAGTCACGAGGCGATTTAGCCACAAACACCATCCGTGACACTTACGAAGACATCCAAACACCACGAACGGAATTATACATTGCAATACGCAGTGCTAGACAACATCCCACACACATAAAAGCGACACAACGGACACTATTCCCCCGAAGTTAGTGACGCAATCCCTCCCATGACATTGCCATATACATGTGGGACACATCGGCCGGGTCTATAAAACTTATAAAGATGGGCAAACAATTGGCCTTTGTCCCATTGATTATGTCATCCAAGAATCAAAATTATAAAGAATTTTGACCCACTGAATATATAATAATCAAGAACCAAAATTTTGATAAGAATGATATTGACGCCACTCCCAAGACATAGATGAGAAGGTGAGAGATAAGTCATGGTTTCAATCGCCACAAGCATAGCTTGATAAGATCACATGTTCAAGAATGAACAAAAGAGATAATTCACTCTCTCAATTACTTTATTCCATCAACAACTTCTTAAAAATTTTGGTTTATTAAGCCTTATATAGGCATACAATCCTAATCTTTATTGAAAACTAAATAAAATCTTTAATTGACTTTGACCTTGACTTTGACTTTTTGTAAACAAACCCATATTGAGGTTTTTTAATGACTCAGCCTCCTAATTAAAAGCATAATAAAATAGACTAATTTAAAACAATTCCATAATACAAATTAAGCCCGATGTAAATCAATTAAATAAATAACAGCCCAATTGCATTATAATTGACACCTAAGCCTCAAGATTTCCTTAAGATTAATGTTTTTGAACTTGAATAATATTTTGAAGCCTTGATAAAGTCCAATTGCATTCAATTAGTGTTCAAAGCCTTCAAGATTATGTCCAATTGCCTCGTTATCCAATTGTCTCATTGTCCTCCATGAATGCTATCTTGGCTCCCATCAGTTTGTTGGCGTGACACACTTTAAAATGACTAAGTGTTGTCTTATATAGTTATAACTTATTAAAAAATTGGACTTTTGGCACCTAACTCTTGTTTATCTTATCTTGATCCCTAACCATATAAACTTATTCCATCTTAGCCCATAATTTGCAAACTTCTTCCAATTTAATCCATAGGTCCTATTAGCTTATGAACTCCAATGACAATCACCAATTGGCCCTTATACTTAATTAAGCTTATAATGGGTTTCATCAATCTCTATAGTTTTACAATATTTTCGTTTAATCCCTTACGGTCTCAAAACATCTCTTAATAATTATTTACGATTTCGTACACCACTTATCAATTATTACTAAAGTAATCCTTAATTAAACATGGAGGCCTTACACATGGTCTAACACATAAGCAACTCATTTCATTCAATTTTACATTTTTCTTCATTTAGGCATTTTATCAAACACTTGGTGGGCACTTATTTTATTTAAACAACCATCATTCAATTTTATGGTTTCTCCCACCAAAACCTAACTCATCAAACTTAATCTTTTCCATATGGTTTACACTCACTTTAAAGCCTATAAAACTCTACTTCAATCATACATAAAAACCCACATGAATTTCCAACAATATCATCAACACTAACATCACTAGAACAAGTTCAAAAGTTATGAAACTTACCATTTTTCTTCTTGATTTCTTCCTCTAAGTTGTTTTTCTTACATAGGTTAGCTTCAGATCTTGATTGAAGACTTGAAAATGGATTGAACTAGCTTGATTCACCTTTCTCCATGCTTTGGCCGTGACTCCTCTTCTCCATTTCTCTCAATCCCGTTTTTGTGTGTGTGTGTGGTGAGAAATGGCTTGAAACATTGTCTAAGTCAACATATTTATACTATTCTTTCTCATAAATGACCAATATGTCCCTTAATTAACTGATTTTTGGCCCTTAACTCTTGCTTATTCCATTTTGGCCCATTTCATATAAACTTGTTTCAAATTGATCCATAAACTTCCATAATTATCCATTCAATTGTCTTTAATCAATTTTAATTAATCTCAACCACAAATTTAGTCAAAAGATGACTATTAAGTGTTAATCCACCATTGATCCATCAATAATCACATGGATTATGCTTTTAGAGTGGGTTTAAATCATAAAATCTCATTTATACCCTTAACATTAAAATTTAATACAATTCATTCTGAAATAAATTCCAAATTAATTCTATGATTACACATTCATCAAATTGACTTCACAATACTCTAATTAGATCTCTTAGGACTCAATCCATAGCTTCGAAAAAAATTCAAACAGAGTTTAGGTCAACAGTATTCACAATCCTGTCCATAAAGGCGTTTTCATCATGTGACTTTTGGAACCTTCAAAAACTACCCAAACAGACTCATTTTCACTCCGTTTCAGTTTTATTGGGTCCTACTAATCATTCTAAATATTTTCGATTTTCTAGGCTCCGTCTCCAAAATTTACTATTCATCAGGGGTACTAGTCACCCAGAGACACTATTTATCCAAAAATATTACTATTCATCCATAAATAAGGTCAAGGGCTTACACAGATTGCAACAAAGAAACCAAAAACAAAAGTGATGGTTGTTGTTTTGTGATGCGGGCTGAATTTTTGTGATGCGGGTTGATGTTTGTAATGCGTGAATATTCAAGACCAGAAAAGAATAACAAAACAAATTGGATGTGTAGATGGTGATATTGTGGCAATTCAAACAAGAATCAGAAAATAAGAAAATAAATTGATGAACCAAACTTGAATTAATTAACAAAAGCTCTGATACCAATTGATGCGAACCCCTTATATAAAGATACGACACCCACAATCAAATTGAATCACAACCTCAAGAAAGATTAAAAAATGTTTAAAATGAAAACTTTGACCCATTGATCATATCATTCAAGAATAAAAATTATAAAGAACTTTGACTTTGACTTTGACTTTTCTAAACACACCCATATTGAGCTTTTTAATTTGAATAAATGACTCAACCTCCTAATTAAATGCCTAATAAATTAAACTAATTTTAAACAATCCCATAATACAAATTAAGTCCAAGTTAATTAAAACCCAATTAACTTCAATTTGATTCCAATTGCCTTCAATTAGCATTCAAAGCCTTCAAGATTAAGCACAATTGCCTTTAATTGCCTCGTTGTCCAATTGTATCTTTGTCTTCCATGATTGCCATCTTGGTTTCCATCATTCCCTCTTTCCTCAAAACGATTTGTTCTCAAATCGTGATCCATCGTTATTGTTGTTCGAAGATGTGATTGAAACCTGAAAAGAATGTTAGAAAAAGAATCTCACACACTCCCTTACGTGTTTCACTCCACTCACGTGTTTATCACTCAAGACTTCCCTTCCACACTCAAACTTTTCATTTTCATTTTAAATCATTCCAGAAACACGCACAATAATTAAAACGAACCAGTAAGATGAAACAAGAAACAATACTCAAACCAGAAAATAAGAAAGAAAGCAGACCAGATTGCGAGACTCTGATGTTTGTGACGCCAAAAGCTTAAGACGGAACAGAGTCCAATTAATTTCAAAAGACAATGCAGAACAATTTGACTTTTGTTTGTAAAGCCAAAAATTGGCTTGTGGTCTTTCAAGAAACTAAGAAATAATGGCCGGAGTATGTGGCGTGCAATTTGCAAGACAAAAAATATATATATATATATATAATGGTGACTGATGTTTGTGGAACGTACAGAATCACAAAAATCAAAGAATTATATATGTCTAATGAGTTTTTGTGATGTGCATATTGCAAGAACAAATAAAAGGAATTGATGTTGCGGCAATTTTTGTGATGTTTGTGATGTGAAAAGCAAAAGACAGACAATGATGGAAACCAAGATAGCAATTATGGAGGACAATGAGACAATTGGACAACGAGGAAATCTTGAGGCTTGAGTGTCAATTATAATACAATTGAGCTGTTATTTAATTGTTTGATGTAAATTGGGCCTAATTTGTATTATAAGATTGTTTTAAATTTGTTTAATTTATTAGGCTTTTAATTATAGGGCTAAGTCATTTATTTAAATTAAAAGCCCAATATGGGTGTGTTTAGTCAAAGTCAAAGTCAGAGTCAGAGTCAAAGTTAGAGTCATAGTCAATTAAAAATAGGGTTTTATTTAGTTTCCAATAAGGATTAGGAAAGTCAAAGTCAATTAAAATAGGGTTTTATTTAGTTTCCAATAAGGATTAGGATTGTATACCTATATAAGGCTTATTAAAATAAAATCCTATTTAGAAGTAGTTTTATGGAATAAAGTAATTGAGAGATTTGTTTCTCTTTTGTTTATTGTTGAACATGTGATCTTATCAAGTTATGCTTGTGGCGATCAAAACCATGACTTATCTCCCACCTTCTCATCTATGTCTTGGGAGTGGCGTAAATATCATTCTTGTTATAATTTTGGTTCTTGATTATCATATATTCAATGGGTCAAAATTCTTTATAATTTTGGTTCTTGAATAACATAATCAGTAGGTCAAAGTTTTTTTTATAAACCTGTTTTAATCTTTCTTGGGGTTGTGTTTTCAATTTGCTTGTGAGTGTCGTATCGATATATACGGGGTTCACATCAGACAAGAATTTAATTGATGTAAAAAAAAAAAAAAACAAAGCAGAACCAATTGACTTTTGGTTGATTGTTTAATATGCAGATTGCACAAACAAAGAAAAGAATATCAGATTATGCATGTGCAGATTGCAACAACAAAAGAAAAAACAAAAGTGATGGTTGATGTTTTGTGATGGGTGTTGATGTTGTAATGCACGAATATTCAAGATCTGAAAAGAATAACAACACAGATTGATGTGTAGATGGCGATATTGCAGCAATTCAAACAATAATCCGAAAATAAGAAAATAAATTAATAAACCAAACCTGAATTAATTAACCAAAGCTCTGATACCAACTGGTGCGAACCCCGTATATAAAGATACAACACCCACAATCAAATTGAAACACAACCCCAAGAAAGATTAAAATAGGTTTAAAACGAAAACTTTGACCCATTGATTATGTCATCTAAGAACCAAAATTATAAAAAATTTTGACCCACCGAATTTATGATAATCAAGAACAAAAATTAACATAAGAATGATATTGCCGCCACTCCCAAGACATAGATGAGAAGGTGGAAAATAAGTCATGATTTCGATAGCCACAAGTATAGTTTGATAAGATCACATATTCATGAATGAATAAAAGAGATAATTCACTCTCTCAATTAAACATAATTGGCTACATCTTCATTCCATAAGCAATTTCTTGAAAATTTAGGTTTAATAAGTCTTATATAGGCATACAATCCTAATCTTTATTGGAAACTAAATAAAACCTTATGTTTAATTGACTTTGACTTTGACTTTTCTAAACACACCCATATTGAGCTTTTTAATATAAATAAATGGCTCAGCCTCCTAATTAAAAGCCTAATAAATTAAACTAATTTTAAACAATCCCATAATACAAATTAAGCCCAAATTAATTAAAACCTAATTAATTTCAGTTTGATTCCAATTGCCTTCAATTAGCGTTCAAAGCCTTCAAGATTAAACACAATTGCCTTTAATTGCCTCGTTGTCCAATTGTATCTTTGTCTTCCATGATTGCTATCTTGGTTTCCATCATTCTCTCTTTCCTTAAAATGATTTGTCCTCAAATCCTGATCCATCGTTATTATTGTTCGAAGATGTGATTGAAACCTGAAAAGAATGTTAGAAAAAGAATCTCACACACTCCCTCATGTGTTTCACTCCACTCACGTGTTTATCACTCAAGACTTCCTTCCCACACTCAAACTTTTCCTTTTCATTTTAAATCATTCCATAAACATGCACAATAATTAAAACGAGTCAGCAAGATGAAACAAGAAACAAGACTCAAACCAGAAAATAAGAAAGAAAGCATACCAGATTGCAAGACTCTGATGTTTGTGATGCCAAAAGATTAAGACAGAACAGAGTGCAATTAATTTCAAAAAACAAAGCAAAACAATTTGACTTTCGTTTGTAAAGCCAAGAATTGGCTTGTGGTCGTTCAAGAAACAAATAAAGAATGGCTGGTGTATGTGGCGTGCAATTTGCAAGACAAAGAAAAATATATATATATATATAATGGTGACTGATGTTTATGGAACGTACAGAATCACAAAAATCAAAACTTATATATGTCTTATGAGTGTTTGTGATGTGCCTGTTGCAAGAACAAATAAAAGGAATTGATGTTGCGGCAATTTTTGTGATGTTTGTGACGTGAAAAGCAAAAGATAGACAAAAATTTAATTGATGTAAAAAAAAAAAAAAAAACAAAGCAGAACCAATTGACTTTTGGTCGATTGTTTAATATGCAGATTGCACAAACAAAGAAAAGAATATCAGCTTATGCACGTGCAGATTGCAACAACGAAAGAAAAAACAAAAGTGATGGTTAATGTTTTGTGATGCGGGTTGATGGTTGTAATGCGCGAATATCCAAGATCTGAAAAGAATAACAACACAGATTGATGTGTAGATGGTGATATTGTTGCATTCAAACAAGAATCAGAAAATAAGAAAATAAATTAATAAACCAAACTTGAATTAATTAACTAAAGCTCTGATACAAACTAGTGCGAACCCAATATATAAACATACAACACCCACAATCAAATTGAAACACAACCCCAAGAAAGATTAAAACAGGTTTAAAACAAAAACTTTGACTCATTGATTATTTCATTCAAGAACCCAAATTATAAAGAATTTTGACCCATCGAATATATGATAATCAAGAACCAAAATTAACATAAGAATGGTACTGACGCCACTCCTAAGACATAGATGAGAAGGTGGGAGATAAGTCATGATTTGGATCGCCACAAGCATAGTTTGATAAGATCACATGTTCATGAATGAACAAAAGAGATAATTCACTCTCTCAATTAAACATAACTGGCTGCATCTTCATTCCATAAGCAACTAAATAAAACTCTATTTTTAATTGACTTTAACTTTGACTTTTCTAAACACATCCATATTGAGCTTTTTAATTTAAATAAATGGCTCAGCCTCCTAATTAAAAGCCTAATAAATTAAACTAATTTTAAACAATCCCATAATACAAATTAAACCCAAATTAATTAAAACTCAATTAACTTTAGTTTGATTGCAATTGCCTTCAATAAGCGTTCAAAGCCTTCACAATTAAGCACAATTGCCTTTAATTACCTCATTGTCCAATTGTATCTTTGTCTTCCATGATTGCTATCTTGGTTTCCATCATTCCCTCTTTCCTCAAAACGATTTGTCCTCAAATCGTGATCTATCATTATTGTTGTTCGAAGATGTGACTGAAACTTGAAAAGAATGTTAGAAAAAGAATGTCAAACACTCCCTCACGTGTTTCACTCCACTCACGTGTTTATCACTCAAGACTTCCTTTCCGCACTCAAACTTTTCCTTTTCTTTTTAAATCATTCCAGAAAGGCGCATAATAATTAAAACGAACCGGTAAGATAAACAAAAAACAAGACTCAAACCAGAAAATAAGAAAGAAAGCATACCAGATTGCAAGACTCTGATGTTTGTGACGCCAAAAGCTTAAGACAGAACAGAGTTCAATTAATTTCAAAAAGCAAAGCAGAACAATTTGACTTTTGTTTGCAAAACTAAGAATTGGCTTGTGGTCTTTCAAGAAACAAAGAAAGAATGGCTGGTGTATGTGGTGTGCAATTTGCAAGACAAAGAAAATATATATATAATGGTGACTGATGTTTGTGGAGCGTGCAGAATCACAAAAATCAAAGAATTATATATGTCTCATGAGTGTTTGTGATGTGAAGATTGCAAGAACAAATAAAAGGAATTGATGTTGTGGCAATTTTTGTGATGTGAAAAGCAAAAGACAGACAAGAATTTAATTGATGTAAAAAAGAAAACAAAGTAGAACCAATTGACTTTTGGTTGATTGTTTAATATGCAGATTGCACAAACAAAGAAAAGAATATCAGGTTATGCACGTGCAAATTGCAACAAAGAAAGAAAAAACAAAAGTGATGGTTGATGTTTTGTGATGTGGGCTGATTTTTTGTCATGCGGATTGATGTTTGTGATCCGCAAATATTCAAGACCAAAAAAGAATAACAAAACAAATTGATGTGTAGATGGTGATATTGCAACAATTCAAACAAGAATCAAAAAATAAGAAAATAAATTGATAAACCAAACCGGAATTAATTAATCGAAGCTCTGATACCAATTGATACCAACCCCGTATATAAAGATACGACACCCACAATCAAATTGAAACACAACCCCAAGAAAGATTAAAATAGGTTTAAAATGAAAACTTTGACCCATTGATTATGTCATCTAAGAACCAAAATTATAAAAAATTTTGACCCACCGAATTTATGATAATCAAGAACAAAATTTAACATAAGAATGATATTGACGCCACTCCCAAGTAGGGGTGGCAAAACGGGTTAGCGTGTCGGGTTGAGCTGTATTTGATTCGATTCGTTTATGAATTTGACCAATTCGACACGAATTCGTTTATAAAACGGGTCGATATTTTTGGATTTGACACGAATTCGTTTATAAACGAATGACACGACACGACACGATTAATTCGTTTATTAATAGAATCATAAAGGATCTGAACCCACTAACTCATCAACCCATTAATTCGTTTAACCTGTTTAACCCTTTTAATTTGTTTAATTCGTTTAACCTATATAATATTTTAAACACAAATAAAATAAATAATTCACAACTAACCACCTAATTCAACACTTTAAATCAACTACATAACATTCCATATTGTCCATATTTAAAAACCATAACAAAATAAAATCATGCTCCAACTCAATACAAATAAAAATCCATAGAAATTAAAATTACTTAAAACTATCATCATCACAAAACTTTATAATTTAAATTCTTCCCCCTTTGATTCCAAGAAGACCTCCAACCTGCACAAAAATCACAAGAAAACAACATTAGATATCTACATTTACAATCTTAAAGTTTAGAAATATAATTATGAGAGTTACATTGAAAATATTACGTTACATTGAAAATATATATGAAATAAATATTCAAATTAAAAATAAACACACCATGTGAAGGTCAACTAAAATCTCTTATTTCAGTTTGCAAGAAATTAGGGCAACTTTATTTCATAAAATCACAATATATTTATACATTTTCTATTAATGATTATTCATGTTTCATCTCCTTGCTTTTGTCCAGATCCTCTTATTTTCCTCCTTGCTTTCACTCTTAAGGCCTTTTTATTTATTTTTATTTATTATTATTATTTTTTTAATGGGTTGAAAAAGTTGTATCTATGCATGAAATTGAAATCAACACTCTATATTCTAGTTAATTGTGAACTTCAATGGCCAATTAGATAGCTAGAAAGTGACTTGAATAATACAATAATGTCATAGAGACAGACATCATCAAATAAATAAATTAAATAATGAAAATTAGTGATAGGCCAAACCATGAAAAGAAAGTTCTAGAAAATTTCAATCACCATTAACTGCGTAAATCACTATGAAATTCTACTTGGTTGACTGAAACATAAAACAATAGAATTTTTAAAAAATGTAGTTGAACGATATAAATAAGCCATCTAAAAGATGTTTGTTGTGATTTGTGATATGTGAATGACTTGTTATCAAGATTTTTCCAAGTCTTCTAAATCAACTTGCACTGTTCTGCTTATCAAACTTCGGTTTAGGGACTGAATGTAAACCAATACTTATACAAAACCATCGGTAAAAATAACCATGCTGTTAATCTAAATGAGATAAATACAGTCCATCTACTATTCTACTCCAATCACATCAAGTTATATGATACAAATATTCAATATGATAGTAGCATAATTGCACACCACCCAAAGTAGTCTCCTGCTTGATAATGCTTTACAACTATTCATACCATTACGAATGTGGATAATTTTGTGGGTTATTAGGAGTGAATTACAATTTAGCTACCCCGTTGAAACTGTAATTCAAGCGGAGCAACTGTTTCGATTTTATTGCAATTAACCCTCCCGCCGTTAGTAAATCTCTGTTAAAGTTAATTGATTGAGGGATAAAATTGTCTTTTAACTTTATTTTTAAATAAATTTTCAAAACTTTAAAATATATTAAATAAGAAAAAATTTAATCAGATCTCCACCGTCCATTATAAGATGGACGGTGGAGATTAATTATAAAAAAAAAATTAAGAGATTAAATAAAAATCAAAACACAATTCATCTTCTCTCTCATCCACCCACACACACACTCACTCACTCTCTCTCTCTTTCTTTTTCTTCCCTCAGACCTCATCGCCGTCCTCTCTCTGTCGTCTTTCTTTTTCTTCCCTCAGACCTCTCCTCTCTTTGCTGTCACCGTCCTCTCTCTGTCGTCCATCGCCGTCCACCCACACACATCTCTTTGCTGTCGCCGTCCTCTCTCTGTCGTCCATCTCCTCTCTTTGCTGTCGGCGTCCTCTCTCTGTCGTCCATCTCCTCTCTTTGTTGTCGTCGTCCTCTCTCTTCTTCTTCTTCTTCTTCTTCTGAATCGAACCCATCGAAGGTTCGTTTGAACCCAGGAATCGAACCCAGATTTTTAGCTTCGATTCCTGGATTCGAATGAATCTTCAAATCGATTCTTGGGTTCATTCGATTCATGGGTTCGAATGAACCCATGAATCGAACCTCTGGGTTTGATTCGAAGTGAAGATCTGGGTTGTGTTTTGTTTGAGAATAGAAAAGGGAAGAGGGGATCGGCGATGGTGATGATGGTGGATAAATCTTATGAAGAAGTTGAGTTTTTTTTTTTTTTTTTTGGTTTTGCTGGGATGACAGAAGTTCTGGGTTCATTCCCAGATTTCTGCAATTTGTTTTTTTCCAATTTTTTTCTTCAATTTTTCTTCTGATTATTTGGGTTGAATTGATGATCTTTATTTTCTGTTGATGGGGTTGAACTAGTGATTATTTGGCTTGATGATTTTTTTGACTGGTGACTGTTGGTGATTTTTTTATGACGATTATTTGGGGTTGAGCTGGTGATTTTTTTTATTGTGATTGTTTGGGTTGATTTTTTGAACTGATGATTGTTGGAGAGAGATGGATATGAGAGGTTGAAGATGGTGATGATGATGATAATTAAGTTTTGTAAGTGATTTTTTTTTATTTAATTATTTAATTTTTAATTTTTTATTTGATGGTTGATGAGAGTGTTTGAAGAAAAGAAATTAGAAAAAAAATTGAAAAAAAAAAAGTGTGGAATGAACCCAGAATTCTGGGTTCATCAAATGAACCCACTAGAAAACTGGGTTCCTTCGAATGAACTCAGTTCGCACCCATTAAACCCAAATTTTTGCGTTCTAAGAAGAAGAAGGAAAAGAAGAAGAAGAAGAAGAAGCGAAAGAAGAAAAGAATAAGAAGAATGAGAGAGAGACTGTGACAGGAGAGATGATGAGGAAGGGAGAAGAAATTTTTAATTTTTTATTTGGTCAACTAGGTCAACTTCAATCATCAAGGGTAATTTTGTCTTTTCATCGATTTGATATTGTTCACCATCAAATATAACGGAATCTTCCTAACGGTAGGGGGGTAAATTGCAATAATATCGAAACAATTGCTTCGCTTGAATTACAGTTTCAACGGGATAGCTAAATTGTAATTCCCTCATGAGATAAATACAGTCCATCTACTATTCTACTCCAATCACATCAAGTTATATGATACAAATATTCAATATGATATTAGCATAATTGCACACCACCCAAAGTAGTCTCCTGCTTGATAATGCTTTACAGCTATTCATACCATTACGAATGTGGATAATTTTGTGGGTTATTATGAAAAACCCCCCTGAAAAGCAAAATAATCGAAATTTACCCCCCATTTTCATTTATTAGGTAAACCGCCCCCTGCTGTTTAAAAAAACCAACCGACGTTAATATTCAAGGGTAAAATGGTAATTTAATAAAATAATTAAAATTTTAAAATGAAAAAAATTTAAAAAATTTTTAAAAAAATTAAAATTAAAAAAAAAAAAATCTTATCATCATCCTAATTAACCAATTCAACCTAACCAAACAACAACAATCCCAAAAACTGATAGAACTAACATCACAAACAACAATCCCAAAATACCAAAACAAACTAAAAACATCAAAATTCAACAACCAAAAATAACTCAAAAAAAAAAAAAAAAAAAACCACAATCAACCAATCAATTCGAACCCAAAAACTGGGTTCGAAGGAACTCAGATCTGGGTTCGAATTGGAATCCAGAAACTGGGTTCGAATTGGAACCCAGAAACTGGGTTCCAACGAACCCAAGTTCTGGGTTCCTACCCAGATTCTGGGTTTGAAGGAACCCAGAACTGGGTTCCAATTCGAACCCAGTTCTGGGTTCGTTGGAACCCAGAACTGGGTTCGTATTGGAACCCAGATCTGGGCTCCTTCGAACCCAGAAACTGGGTTCCTTCTAACCCAGATCTGGGTTCGATTCGAACCCAGTTTCTAGGTTCCTTCGAACCCAGATCTGGGTTCAAATCGAACCCAGTTCTGGGTTCCATTGGAACCCAGATTTGGGTTCGATTCGAACCCAGAGAAGCAGAAGAGCAAAAGAAGAAGAAGACTAGTAGAAGAAGATGAGCAAAAGAAGAAGAAAAAGAAGAAGAAGAGCAGAAGCAGAAGAAGAAGAAGAGAGAGTGGAGAGAGAGAGGGATTTTCTGTGAAGAAATTTTTTTTTTTAAATCTTTTATTTTTTATTTAATATTTTAATTAATTAATAATTTAAAGGACATTTTAGTCCTTTCATAAGTTTGAAGGGTATAAGAGGAATTTTATAGGATATGGTAAGGGTATTTTGGTCATTTCACTATTTCGGATGGAAAATGCTAACATTTTGGACGGAAAGTTAACGGCAGGGGGCGGTTCACCTAATAAAATGAAAATGGGGGGTAAATTTCGATTATTTTGCTTTTTAGGGGGGTTTTTCATAATATCCCTAATTTTGTTGCTAGGTGAATCACACATTTGTTTATCTCATACTTGTATTGCTTGGTGATTTACACAAATTGCATATGGGAGACTGGAAGTGAAACCGTATTCATCCTATAACAATTTTTGGTCTTCTAATGCTTGCAATAGAGAATTAAGAGAATTATTCTAACAAATAGATGAAACCAAAAACAAAAACAAAACCAAAAATTACCCCAATAGACAAAGAGAGATGAGGGTTGATATCGCCAAATAAGTAATTCAAAAAGCCTTAAGAATCAAGATTGAGACCACCCTTTCGATGGAAAATATTCAAACAAGGAGCTGCGACCGGTGATCGTGAGGAAGAAGAAGCTGCCACCAGTGACCGTGGGAAGAAGGAGCTACCAACCGGTGACCGTGAGGAAGAAGGAACGGCGACCAATGACCGTGAGGAAGAAAGAGCCGCTACCCACTTTTCTTCTCACTTTTCTTTCTCTTATTCCCTCCTTTACACTCGTCCTTCCCACTTTTCTTTTGCTCGCACTTTAGTGTTTGGTCACTTATTCTCTCAACCTCACTAGTGTTTGAACTCTCAACTTCTCTTTTTCTCTCACTCTCTTTCTTTTGCTTATTCTCTCTTATCCTCACTTGATCTTCATACACCTGTCGAAGTGTTAAAGGCACAAAATTGATCGATCGCCCATCCATGGTAAAAGAATATATGTTCCTATACCCGTCATGTATGACTCTCCTATCATATTGTCATGGACGACCCAAAAGCAAGTGACCTGCGTGCATAGGTACAACATCACATAACACCTCATCCTTGTACCTACCAATAGCAAATGATACTAGCACTTGTTTTGTCACCTTACTTCTCCACAATCATTCAACCACTGTAACTTATATGGTTTGGGATGTTTTGAAGTAGGTAAGCTCAATTTCTCCACTAATTCAGTATTAGCAACATTGGTACAACTGCCCCCATAAATGATCACACTACAAATCATATCCTTGATATGACATCTAGTATGGAAAATATTATCGCGTTGTACCTTATCATCTTCCTTCACTTGCACACTTAAAGCACGTCTTGCCACTAACAATTTCCCATCTGCAGGATACGCAACCTCAACACCACTAGCTTCTTCCAACGGTGGCATCTCATTATCATCACTCTCAACTTCAGTTTCTATGTCTCCATCCTCCCTCAGGATCATAACTCTTTTATTGGGACATTGAGAAGAGATATGACCTTTACCTAAGCATTTAAAGCATTTAATGTCCCTATTTATTTTCTGAGGTTCCTCAGTGTTGGTTAATTTTTTAATAAACTAAATTTATTTAAACCTTGAAAGTGCACAAATCATTTGACTGAGTATAGCGACAAGCAAGGGTCGATCCAACGAGGAGTTTCAACTTACTTTAATTTTAAATTTATTTAAGACCTAAACTAGAGCAATTAAAATAAATTAAGAGGGCTTTTGGTAGGGGTGGGCACGGGTCGGTTTTGGACAAAACCGACCCGAAACCGACTTTGATCGGTTTTTTATTTTCTAGACCGACCCAACCCGAATTAAAGGAATAAACTGATATGAACCGACTTACATCGGGTCGGTTCGGTTCGGGTCGGGTCGGTCCATGTCGGCTTGGACCTCTAATTAAACTTATTGAGCTTTTTATTAACTTCCATTTTTTCTCAATTGGGTTGACTTTTTTTTTGTCATTTCTAATGTTGTTGGACTGATTTTAGTGCATTAACAGTAATCCAATTTAAAAGTCAATTGGGCTGAAGGTTCAAATTTAATCCATATTTAACACTTTTTTGTAATAAATTGCACATAAAAATTTCAGTTATTTGCCCAATCACCTGTAACTACACCTGTTACAAACCAAAATTAACAAAAAGACAGTCCAAAATTTCATATACTGGCCTAAAAAATAGCCAAATAGTGTCAATCATCAGTGATGTTATTCATCACACAAATATAATTAAGTGATTCACATTTCACAGTAAATACTAAATAGATATCATAAGACCAACCCAAAAACTTAGCACCTGTACAAAAATGAAAAAAGTTTCTCAGGCTTTCAGCCATTAATAGAGGCATAAACAAAAACATAGTAGATGAAAATAGACCAAAAATAACCTGTCAAAAACAATCTACAAGTTGAACAGCCATAATAGCATAAATAGCCCTATATATAAAGCCCCTAAAACAACTTAAAACCTGCATTGAAAAAAAAAAAAATCAGTCCAAATACAAAAATAATTCATCACAATTCACACAAATACAATTAATTGATTCACATTTCATAGTAAATACTAAATAGATATCATAAAATCAGCCCAAAAACTTAGCTTCTGTCCAAAAATGAATAAAAACCAAGTTTATCATGCTTTCAACCATTAACAAAAGCATAAATAAAACACAGCAAATAAAAATAGGCCAAAAATAACACCTGTCGAAAACAATCCCCAAGTTGGACAGCCATCAACAACCCTATATATAAAGTCCCTAAAACAGCTTAAAACCTGCATTGAAAAAAAAAATCAAATCAAATACAAAAATTCCCAAATATAGGCCTACAGAACAGACCAATAACATTTGTTAATCATCACATAATTCATAGTAAATACTACATTAAAAGTCCCTAAAACAGTCGTACTCTACATGATTTCTTTGTCAACCATAAATAACTATTGAGCCAAAAACAAAAATAGTCTTACCGTACATGGTTTTTTTGTCAACCATAAATGGCCATGGAGCCATAAACAAAAACAGCTCAAAAGCACCACTGCACAGCCTGCACTTGCCCAAAATAGCAAAGTTAACAGTCAATAGGCAGCCCTACATAGTCCTTAATAAAAACATTTACAACACAATATTCAAATATATAAAAATAGTCATATCAATCCTTCTTGTGGACTTTAAAAAGTCCCTAAAACGGGCTGTAGCTCATATGATTTTTTCAGCCATAAATAGCCATTGAATTTGAGCTATAAACAAAAACAGCCCAAAAACAGCACCATTGCACCTACCCAAAAGGCCAAAACAGTCAAGTTAAATAGACATAAATAGGAACATAAATATTAAATAGACCTAAATAGTCCATAACAAAATAATCAACAAATTTACACTTCTTTTTTAATATACAAATTGAGAAATGAAAAAAAAAAAAAAAAAAAAACACTACTTACTGAAAAATGAATTGCTAAGTCATCATAGTATTCTGACATACAAAAACAGCCCAACCATCCTTGTTATGACATTTCAAAAAGTTGCCAAATCTTCCCAATACTTCAGCTTTCAAGTTAAAGCAAAACAAACCATAAGTTTAATAGTTTATAATCAACAAACGTACACTTTCTTTTCAAATATAACAATTGAAAAAAAATGAAAAACAAATACACAATACTTACCAAAAACATGAAGCCATGAATTGGTATGTCATCACATTATTCTTACATAGTTACATTACACACAAAAACAGCCCTGTTAATCCTTCATTCTTTCTCGTGGCTTTTCAAAAGTTATCAAATTTTCCCAATTCTCATTACTTCAACCTTCAAGTTAAAGCAAAACAAACCATAAATTTCATAGTTTATAATCAACAAATGTACATTTCTTTTCAAATATAACAATTGAAAATAAATGAAAAACAAATACACAATATTTACTAAAAACATGAAGCCTTGAATTGCTATGTCATGATAACATTCTCACATAGTTACATTACAAACAAAAACAGCCCTATTAATCATTCATTCCTTTTTGTGGCCTTTCAAAAAGTTGTCAAATTTTCTCAATTCCCATTACTTCAACCTTTAAGTTAAAGCAAAAAAAAAAAAAAAAAAAAAAACCATAAGTTTTATAGTTTATAATCAACAAATGTAAACTTTATTTATTTATTTATTTTTTCAAACATAAGAATTAAGAATAAATAAAAGCTAAATGCACAATACTTACCAAAAATTAATTGCTAAGTCATTGGGGGTCTAATGATATTGATGGTCCACCTAATATTGATGCACCATCCACATCTTGAACATAATAAGTGAATATAAATCTATAATCATAAAATATAGATGAACATTTAATATAAACAATGAAATAAAATTTAAATAACAAAAATTAAATTACTATCTGTTACTTTGTGGTAAAATTCTTCATTGGCAATACAAACATCTTCACATTGGATAGCATGCTCTTGTGCTACAATAGGAGTGTGATCAATGAGGTCCCTAGCTTTCAACCAATTTTGAGTACATACTAACCCCTCCACCATTTTAGGAGTTAATGAACTCCTAAATGGATCAAGAATACGGCCACCTGTGCTAAAAGCAGACTTGGACGCTACTGATGAGACTTGCAGTGCATATATATCCTTTCCAATGCATGACAAAATAGGGTATTTTGCACTAGAATTCTTCCACCACCCTAAAAGGTCAAAGCTTTCATGCAAAGGCTCACATTTGTCTAACAAGAACGCTTCAACCTCATTCTTTTGAAGACACACACTTGTCTGCCTTTGTTTGTTATGCCATAACAAAGCTTCTTTACTTAGTTGTTTTTTCGGTTGATCATCCAAGGACAAACCATCACCAACACTAGTGAAAGATGAGCCAACACCAAAACGATCCAAGGATGGGTTCAAAGATATATAACATTCATAAAGTTGTTCTAACAAAGATCTTACCTTTGAACACATTGCATTTGCAATCTCTTCTCCAAAAAAATTGTCAAATCGAAATTGCATATAACCTAATTTATACCTTGGATCAAGCACGGAAGCTACCATTAACAAATTATTGGTTGTTTCCAAACTCCCCCAATACTTGTCAAATTTTGATTTCATGCTAGTAGCCATATTACTAACAAGTGGATCATTTTCAACACGCAATAACATTAATTCATCATAAATTGTCATCCAATTTAGAAAGTATACATTTGATGTCACACTCAATGAAGCACTAAAATCCAAGGTAACATTATAACGACATAGGCAATGCCATCCTTGTGCCAACTATTCAACTTTCTAACGACATAGGCAATGGCACCAGTGTTGGCAGTGGCATTGTCCATAGTTATTGTGAACACTTTATCAATACCCCACTCAAGCAAGACAGCTTCTATACACTTCCCAATGGACTCCCCCTTATGATCACCTATGAGAGAGAAACTAAGAATTCTCTTTTGCAACACCTAATCATTGTCAATAAAGTGTGCGGTCACAACCATATAATTCACATTCTGAATAGAAGTCCATGTGTCCGTGGTTAGAGACATCCTTACATTGGATTTTTTAATCTGCTTCTTCAAAAGGGATTTCTCATCAACACAAATTTGATACAAATCCCTCACAATTGTTCTCCTAGAAGGCACATCAAACCTTGGACACATTGCACGACAGAATTTTCTAAACCCCGAATACTCAACAAACCTAAAAGGCAATTCATCTTCAATTATCATCTCTGCCAAAGCCCTCCTACAATCATCTTTACTAAAAGAGTAAGTACCCAAACCACTACCACCATAACCCAAAATAGTTTTTTGTTTAGCATACACTAAGGTTTTTGGGTTCCATCCATCTCGATTTTTTTAGCTAGCAACACCTTACATTTACGATCGATGTGATCATTCAAGTTTCTCGTCCCAATGGCAAAAGGGTCACAAGCATATGAGTCCCCACAATGCTTGCACCTAGCTCTCTTTCTCCCTTCAGGTATATCATATGCTTCAAAATGCGTCCAACACCTTGACCATTTTTTTCTCTCCCCCCCTCTACTTGATGAAACTTTTCTACTTTTAGACACCAATACCACCTCATCACCTTCACCAAATTCTGAATCATAATAATCAATAGCCTCATCACCTTCATCACGACCATCCATCTGTGCTAGCTAATGCTACAAATTCACCACAAGTAAAAACACAAACACAATCACATTTTAACGAAACAATATCATTAATCAAAACAATCGTAAACACCCGTAAATGAAAAATACAAACAACAAACTATAAACAACTATTAAATCTTTATTCCATAAACAACTGATTGAAAATTTAGGTTTAATAAGTCTTATATAGGCTTACAATCCTACTCCTTATTGGAAACTAAATAAAACCCTACTCTTAATTGACTTTGACTTTTCTAAACACACTCATATTGGGCTTTTAATTTAAATAAATGACTCAACCCTATAATTAAAAGCCTAATAAAAAGTCAAACAAATTAAACTAATTTTAAACAAACCCATAATACAAATTAGGCCCAATTTAAATCAAACAAATAAATAACAGCCCAATTGCATTATAATTGACATCCAAGCCTTAAGATTTCCTTAAGATTGATGTTCTTGGACTTAAATAATATTTTGAAGCCTTGATGTCCCCTCCAAGCCCTCCAAGCCATGTTGTGTAAGACTCTTGGCCCAAATATCATGAACGAGCCCATTTAAAGCTTCATTCATCCTTTTAGCTCGAGCTCTTGTAATAGGTCCTCCATTGATGCTCAAAGGATCCATAGGCTTGCTTTCTTGATTTCCATCACCAAGTCCTCAAGCTCCATATAATGTTGCAACTTAACAATATTAGCAATGTCTTCATTCAATTCTTGCAGAAATTGCGCTATAGTAGCCTCTCTATCTTCCTCAATATTGGCTCTAACCATGGCTACCTCCATCTCCTTGTAATAGTCCTCCACACTCACAGAACCTTGGGTAAGGCTTTGCAATCGCCGGTATAGTTCCCTATAGTAAGACCTAAGAACAAACCGCTTTCTCATAACAGTCTTCATCTCAACCCAAGTGTTTATAGGACGTGATGGAAGCCAAGGAAACAAGCCTAAGGATCATTTGAACATCAATGGAGGGCCTATGACAAAGACTAGAGCCAAAAAGATGAAAGAAGCATTAAATGAGTTGATTTAAGAGATTTGGACCAAGAGTCTTACGCAACAAGGATTGGATGACATGGAAAGGATACCAAGACTTCAAAACATTATCCAAGCTCGAGATTGGGAGCTTATTCGAAGGCAAATTGGGCTGTTTTCAATTATTTGTATTATTTTGGGCCTAATTTGTTTTATGAGCTAGTTTAATTAAGTTAGTTTATTTATTTAGGTAGTTAAATATCAAACTTTAATATTATTGGGCTTTAATTTGTTTTATTTCATGTTGGGTTATTAGTTTATGCATTGGGCTGTCAAATTTAATTATTTTAAGCCCAAACTTAGTTATTTTAAACCCAAGTGGGGTGTATTAAGGGCCTAGGGCCTCCATGAGAAGTTTAGAAGCTAGGGTTTCATTTATGTTGCCTATAAAAACCCATGTAAGCCTCAAAAAACGAGGTTAGACATTTTTGACATAAAATTTGAGTTTTCTCCCTTTGTTCTTCATGAACTTTGAGATTTTATCAAGGCTTGATTCTTGATTTATCACTTGACTTATCTCCCTCATCCTTCTCTTGTTCTTGGGAGTGGCGTCTTTATTATGTTGGTTCGTGGTTCGCTAATCATTGGATCAGGGTATCTTCTTTTATTTTCTTTGCTTGTTCTTGAATTACATTTTTCTTGGGGTTGTTGATTCAATTGATTGTGGGTGTCGTATTGGTATACGGGGTTCGCATCATTTTGGTATCAGAGCTTTAGGTTAATTGATTCGGGATTTATTTGATTAAAAAAAAAATCAAATTTGTTCTTCTTGCTTTCGCATAATACCGTTGTGTGTTTCGTCATTTTTTTTGTTGTTCCTTGCTGTTCGTATCACTATTTGCTTTGTTTTTCTTGTCTTCATTTTTTTTTTCTGAGATACCAATAATCTTCATTATGTGTGAATTCTAGTTAAAAAAAAAAAAAAAAAAGAGTTGAAAAAAAAAAAGAAAAGAAAGAGAAAAAAGAAAAGGGCAAAAAAAAAAAAAAAAAAAGAAAAAAAGAAGGCAAAAAAATATATATATATCTTAGGTGGAGAGATAGAAATTTTATTTCTTTCCAAATTGGGTTTCAATTTTAAAGAAATAAATTTTATCTCCTTCCTCTTTTGTTCTTGCTATTAAAAAAATAAAATTTATCTCATTCCTTTTTTTGTTCTTGCCATAAAAGGAATAAATTTTATTCTTTTCCTATTTTACCTAAGTTAAGGGAATATATTTTATTTCCTTTTTATTTTTGCTCTTGCTTAAAATAAAAGGGATAAAAACTTATTTCCTTCCTATTTTGTTTTCTACTCAATCAAGTAAACAAATTTAATTTTCTTCCATTATTATTTCATTGAAATTCCCTTGTTTCCCTTTTTTTTTTTTTCTTACTTTGACTACAATTAATACCTCTTTTCTTTCATTGTTTATTGAATTTCTTCATTGTTCCCTTACTTCCTTTCATAAACATGTATTCCTTTTGTTGATGAGATTAGTCAAGGCCATTATTTCAAGGGTTAGCTTGGTGTGATTCATTAGTTCTATAAAGAATTTAGAGACCAAAACTTTGTGTGTGGACAGGGAGTGTTGAGTTACGCCACAATTGTTGAGTGAAAACAAGAGTGACGAGTGATAAACACGTCAGGACTAAAGTGAAACATGTGAGGGAGTGTTGTGAGATTTTTTTTCTTGCTAACATTTTTTTTGTAGGTTTCAATCATGTCTTCGACTAATGAAAGAGATGTTGAAGGAGGAGAAAAGATCGATGAGTCGATTGTACTCAAAGCAATGCAACAACAAATTGAGAGGATGACCATGGTGTTTGGAGATATTAGAGATCGAATGGATAGACAAGACGAGATAATAGCTAATTTGCAAAGAGGACAACGAAGGAGGATTCCAGAATTTCGTGGTGGTGATAATGAGATTGAAGATGATTTTGGGGAGAACTATGGAGATGAATTACAATTCGAAGAAAATGTCTTCAATGCCAATAGGGATCGCTTGAGAGGCGATAGAGGCGGATGTGGAGGTAGAGGTAATGGTAATAGAGATAATAGGAATTATGGGATTGGGAATGAGAGAGGAAGATGGAATGATAGGCAAGATAGGGATCTTAGTAGCATAAAGATAAAGATACTCTCTTTCCAAGGGAAGATGGATCCAAATGTGTACCTTGAGTGGAGGAAACGAGTGGAGTTGGTTTTTGAGTGCCATAACTTTGCCGAGGAGAAGAAGCTAAAGCTAGCCGCAGTTGAGTTTGTGCATTATGCTGTGGTGTGGTGGGATCAGTTAGTGTTGAATCGGCGGAGAAATCGAGAACATCCTATAAACACTTGGGATGATATGAAAGTTGTGATGAGGAGACGTTTTGTTCATAGTTCATATTATAGGGAACTATACCAACAATTGGCCGGCCTCACACAAGGTTCTAGAAGTGTAGAGGAATATTATAAGGAGATGGAGATAGCCATGGTTAGAGCCAACGTGGATGAAGATAGAGAGGCTACTATGGCTAGATTCTTGCAAGGGTTGAACAAGGACATTGCCGATATTGTGGAGTTGCAACATTATGTCGAAGTAGAGGAAATGGTTCATATGGTGATGCGAACCCCGTATATAAAGATACAACACCCACAATCAAATTGAAACACAACTCCCAGAAAGATAATTCAGATTTCAAGAAGATCTTTGAACCGTTGATTAGCGAATCAAGAACCAAAGATATAACGACGCCACTCCCAAGAAAGAGATGAGAATGTGGGAGATAAGTCAAGGTTGATAAATCAAGAACAAATCTTGATGCAATTCTCAAAGTTCACAAGAGAACAATAGAGAAAAGTTAATTCTTTTATTCAATTGACAACTGATTGAAAAGTTAGGTTTAATAAGCCTTATATAGGCATACAATCCTAAACCTCATTGGAAACCAAATAAAACCCCATTTTTAATTGACTTTGACTTTGACTCTTTCCTAAACACACCCATATTGGGCTTTTTAATGACTCAGCCTCCTAATTCAAACTTAATAAATTAAACTAAATTAAAAACAATCCCATAATACAAATTAGGCTCAATGTAAATTGATTAAATAAATAACAGCCCAATTGCATTATAATCGACACCCAAGCCTCAAGATTGATGTTCTTGGACTTGTTCTTGAGCTTGAATAATATTTTGAAGTCTTGATGTTCCTTCCAAGCTGTCCAAGTCATGTTGTGCAAGACTCTTGGCCCAAATATTTTGAACGAGCCCATTTAAAACTTTCTTCATCCTTTTAGCTCGAGCCCTCGTCATAGGTCCTCAATTGATGCTTAGAGGATCCATAGGCTTGCTTCCTTGGTTTCCATCATTCCCCCTCTTCTCAAAAGGATTTGTCCTCAAATCATTACCTACAATAAAATCAAAAGGAGAAAGATCAGAAACATTAAAAGTAGCACTAACATTATACTCACCTGGCAAGTCTATCTTGTACGCATTGTCATTGATATGTTCAAGCACTTGGAATGGACCATCTCCACGCGGCTGCAACTTCGATTTCCGTTGAACATGAAACCTCTCCTTGCGCATATGCACCCAAACCCAATCTCCTGGTTCGAACACAATTCTCTGTCGCCCCTTGTTAGCTTGAGTAGCATATTGCTCAGTTCGCCTCTCAATATGTTGCTTAACTCTCTCATGCAATTGCTTAACAACTTCAGCTTTCTTCTTACCATCCAAGTTAGCTCTTTCCTCCATAGGTAAAGGTATCAAATCCAAAGGAGTAAGTGGATTGAATCCATACACAACTTCGAATGGTGAACAACCAGTAGTTAAATGCACACTTCTATTGTAAGCAAACTCAACATGTGGCAAGCAATCTTCCCAATTCTTCAAATTCTTTTGGATTATGGAACGCAACAAAGTACCTAAAGTCCTGTTAACCACCTCTGTTTGTCCATCAGTTTGAGGATGACAAGCAGTAGAAAACAATAACTTTGTTCCTAACTTCCCCCACAAAGTCCTCCAAAAATGGCTTAAGAACTTTGCATCTCGATCTGAAACAATGCTCTTTGGCACTCCATGAAGTCGAACAATCTCTTTGAAGAATAAGTCAGCAACATGTGTGGCGTCATCGGTCTTGTGACATTGTATGAAATGAGCCATCTTCGAAAACCTGTCAACCACAACAAACACCAAATCTCGTCCCTTTTGGACCTAGGTAAACCCAATAGAAAATCCATTAAAATATCAATCCAAGGTTCACTAGGTATGGGCAAAGGTGTATACAAACCATGGGGTAAAACTTTAGACTTAGACTTTCTACATGTTATGCACTTCTCACACATTCGCTCAACATATCTCTTCATGTGTGGCCAAAAGAAATGCTCATCTAACACATCCAAAGTCTTTCTAACACCAAAATGTCCCATTAAACCTCCCTCATGTGCTTCTCGAACTAGCAACTCTCTTATAGACCCTTGAGGAATGCACAATCTACTCTCCCTAAACAAATACCCCTCATGTCTATAAAATTTACCAAATGCACCTTCCTCACAAGCAACATACACAGAAGCAAAATCAGGATCATTCACATACAAATCTTTAATATGCTCAAACCCTAACAATCTTGCATTCAAAGTAGAAATCAAAGTATACCTGCGAGATAATGCATCAGCTACAACGTTTTCCTTGCCCTGTTTATACTTGATCACGTAAGGAAACATTTCTATGAACTCTACCCATTTAGCATGCCTCCTACTTAACTTACCTTGTCCTTTCAAATGCTTCAAGGACTCATGGTCAGTATGGATTACAAACTCCTTAGGCCACAAATAATGTTGCCAATTTTCTAAGGCCCTAACTAAAGCATACAACTCTTTGTCATAAGTAGGATAATTCAACGATGCTCTACTCAATATCTCACTAAAATAAGTTATAGGACGCCTATCTTGCATAAGAACAGCCTCTATACCTATTCCCGATGCATCACACTCAATCTCAAATGTCTTAGAGAAATCAGGTAATGCAAGCAATGGTACAGAACATAATCTATCCTTCATCAAATCAAATGCATGTTGTTGCTTATTTTCCCATTTAAAATCCACACTCTTTTTCACAACCTCAGTTAGTGGTGCAACTATGGTGTTAAAGTCTTTAACAAATCTCCTATAAAAACTAGCCAACCCATGAAAACTACGCACTTCACTAACATTCCTAGGTCTAGGCCACTCCCTAATAGCCTTAATCTTCTCCTCATCTACTTCTATCCCTTCTACCGTAACAACATAACCCAAAAATACAATCTTATCAGTGCAAAAGGAACACTTTTTCAAATTAGCATACAACTTTTCTTTTCTTAACACATCAAGCACACAATGCAAATGCCTAACATGTTCATCTATGCTCTTGCTGTACACTTATATATCATCAAAGTAGACCACAACAAATTTTCCAATGAAAGAATGCAAAACATGATTCATTAATCTCATGAAAATACTAGGTGCATTAGTTAAACCAAAAGGCATGACTAACCACTCATACAAACCATGTTTCGTTTTAAATGCAGTTTTCCATTCATCTCCTTCTTTCATTCTAATTTGATGATATCCACTTTTAAGATCAATCTTAGAAAACACACAGGATCCATGCAATTCATCCAACATGTCATCTAATCTAGGTATGGGATGTCGATACTTAACTGTAATTTTGTTGATAGCTCTGCAATTGATGCACATACGCCAAGTCCCATCCTTCTTAGGCACAAGTAATACTGGTACGGCACATGGACTCATGCTCTCCCTTACATGCCCATTTTTCATCAACTCTTCAACCTGCCTTTAAAGCTCCTTTGTCTCCTCGGGATTACTTCTATATGCTGGTCGATTTGGAATTGAAGCTCCGGGTATGAAGTCAATTTGATGTTCTATTCCCCTCTTTGGTGGCAATCCATTTGGTATGTCCTCAGGGAATATATCCTTGAAATCCTGCAAAAGAGTTGTAACAACACTAGGCAAAGACAAATTAAGGTCAGAGTTAGAAAAATAAGCATCTTTGTACAAAAGTACAAACATTTGTTGCTTGGCTAGAAAAGCAACCCTCACATCGCTCCCTTTGGCATAGACACTCATTTTCTTTTTCTCACTTTTCTTCCTCTCATTCGCTCGTTTACACTCAAGTGTTTTGTCACTCTTTCTCTCACACTCAACTCCTTTTCTCTTGACCTCACTAGTGTTTGAACTCTCAGCCTCTCTTCTTCCCTCGCTCTCTTTCTTTTGCTTACTCTCTCTTATTCTCACTTGATCTTCATACACCTGTCTAGGTGTTAATGGTACAAGAGTGATTGTTCGCCCATTCATGGTAAAAGAATATCTATTCTTAAACCCATCATGTATTATTCTCCTATCATATTGCCATGGACGACCCAAAAGCAATTGTCCCGAGTGCATAGGTACAACATCACATAACACCTTATCCTTGTACCTACCAATAGCAAATGATACTAGCACCTGTTTTGTCACCTTAACTTCTCCACAATCATTCAACCACTGTAACTTATATGGTTTAGGATATTTTGACGTAGGTAAACTCAATTTCTTCACTAATTCGGTACTAGCAACGTTGGTGCAGCTACCCCCATCAATGATCATACTACAAACCCTATCCTTGATATGACATCTAGTATGGAAAATATTATCACGTTGCACCTCATCATCTTCCTTCACTTGCACACTTAGAGCACGTCTTGCCACTAGCAACTTTCCATCTACGGGATACTCAATTTCAACATCACTAGCATCTTCCAACGGTGGCATCTCATCATCATCACTCTCCCCGTCGGTCTCTATATCTCCATCCTCTCTTAGGATCATAGTTCGCTTATTAGGACATTGCGAAGCTATGTGACCTCTTCCCAAACACCTGAAACATTGGATATCCCTATTCTTGCCTTGTGTTGCCACTGCCTTGCCCTTATCATGGCTGCTATCCCTACCCTCCTTAGGCTTAGCACTCTCGGCCTTAGGCTTTTGTGATGACCTATCTTCTTTTCTACTCCAATTCGACTTCCAAGTGGATGTGGAACCCGAATTTCTGCCATATTGTGACATTGAACCCTTCCTTTTGAGTTGTTTCTCCACTTTCATAGCCATATGGACCAAGTCTTCAAGCTCCACATAATGTTGCAACTCGACAATATTGGCAATGTCTTCATTCAATCCTTGCAGAAATCGCGTCACAGTAACCTCTCTATCTTCCTCAATATTGGCTCTAACCATGGCTATCTCCATCTCCTTGTAGTAGTCCTCCACACTTTTGGAAACTTGGGTAAGGCTTTGCAATCGTCGGTAAAGTTCCCTATAGTATGACCTAGGAACAAACCGCTTTCTCATAACAGTTTTCATCTCACCCCAAATGTTTATAGGACGTTCCTCGTTTCTCCTCCTATCTTGCACTAATTGTCCCCACCAAACCATGGCATAATCTACAAACTCGACTGCAGCTAACTTCACCTTCTTCTCCTCGGAAAAGTTATGACACTCAAAGACCAACTCTACTCGCTTCTCCCACTCTAGATATACATCAGGATCAGCCTTCCCATGAAAAGAGGGTATCTTCATCTTAATGCTACTAAGATCCTTATCTAGTCTATCGGGCCTATCATCCCATCTTCCTCTCTCATTCACATCCCCATAGTACGTATTATCTCCGTTACCTCTACGACCACCTCTACCACCTTTAATTCTGCCCCTATTAGCATTAGTAGAAATGTCATCTCCTTCTAACTCTTCCCCATGTAAATCAGCCTCTAATTCATCATTGACACCATGTACTTCCGGAGTTCTCCTTTGCAGATCTCTATGCAATCTAGCTATGGCAGCATCTTGCCTATCCATTCTATCCCTAAAATCCATAAACACCATGTTCATCCTCTCAAATTGTTGTTGCATTGCCTTGAGCATGAACGATACATCTGTATTTTCTCCTCCTTCCACTTCTTTACTTTTGTCTAAAGACATGTTTGACACCTGAAAATAATGTTAGTAAAGAAAACAATTCACAACACTCCCTCACGTGTTTCACTCTAGTCCTCACGTGTTTATCACTCGGCACTCTTGATTTAACTCAACACTCCCTGTCCACACTCAAATTTTTCTCACCAAGTTCTTTATAGAACTAATTGATCACAACAAGGTCACCCTTGAAATAATCACCCCTAACAAATCTCAACAAAGAAAAGAATGCACACAAGGAATACGAAAGAAATAAGAATCAACAATTAACACAAGAATGACAATGAACAGAAAGCAAACTGATTTTCAAGTAAGATTAGAAAACCGTAAAAGACTCGAATTGCAATTAAGGAGAATCAATATCAACTCACTTCAATCCAAGCAATTTATGGCGTTCATTCTCTCTCTTTTTTTTTTACACTTTTTTTTTCTGGATTTTTTTTTTCTGATACTGTTTTTTTTTTCTCTATTTTTTTTTTTTTTTTTTTACTCAACTAGAACGCACACAAACTAAATTGAATGTAAATTGCAGATTTGAACCACAAACAAAATATTGATATGAATCTTGAAATTCTTAAAATTCAAGAATTCAAGAAACCCTAATTGATGAATCAAGAATCACCAAGAAGCAAATATATTGATATATGGTGCACAAGAAACAAAAGCAAACAGAATTAATTTAAGATGGGTGGGATGTGCAGTGAAGAAACAAAACCAAACAATGTATATATATAATGGATATTGATTGTTTGGCGTGCAAGTTCACAAAAGCAAAGAATAATTATATGTTTCAGTTTTTGTGATGCAAAGTGATGTTTCTAAGTGGCGCAGATTGCAATGTGATGTGGCTGATGTTTCTAATTGGTGCAGATTGCAATGTGATGTGGCTGATGTTTCTAATTGGCGCAGATTGCAAGAACAAGAAAAGAATAGATTGTTGTGGCAAATAAAAAAAAAATCAGAAAATAAGAAAATAATTGATAGATCAAACCTGAATTAATTAACCAAAGCTTTGATACCAACTGATGCGAACCCCGTATATAAAGATACAACACCCACAATCAAATTGAAACACAACTCCAAGAAAGATAATTTAGATTTCAAGAAGATCTTTGACCCGTTGATTAGCGAATCAAGAACCAAAGATATAACGACGCCACTCCCAAGAAAGAGATGAGAATGTGGGAGATAAGTCAAGGATGATATATCAAGAACAAATCTTGATGCAATTCTCAAAGTTCACAAGAGAACAATGGAGAAAAGTTAATTCTTTTATTCAATTGACAACTGATTGAAAAGTTAGGTTTAATAAGCCTTATATAGGCATACAATCCTAAACCTCATTGGAAACCAAATAAAACCCATTTTTAATTGACTTTGACTCTTTCCTAAACACACCCATATTGGGCTTTTTTAATGACCCAGCCTCCTAATTCAAACTTAATAAATTAAACTAAATTAAAAACAATCCCATAATACAAATTAGGCCCAATGTAAATCAATTAAATAAATAACAGCCTAATTGCATTATAATCGACACCCAAGCCTCAAGATTTCTTCAAGATTGATGTTCTTGGACTTGTTCTTGAGCTTGAATAATATTTTGAAGTCTTGATGTTCCTTCCAAGCTGTCCAAGTCATGTTGTGCAAGACTCTTGGCCCAAATATCTTGAACGAGCCCATTTAAAGCTTTCTTCATCCTTTTAGCTCGAGCCCTCGTCATAGGTCCTCCATTGATGCTCAGAGGATCCATAGGCTTGCTTCCTTAGTTTCCATCATATGGCCATGAAGGTAGAGAGGCAACTTAAGAGAAAAGGTACCATGTCACTATATGGTAGTAATTCAGGTTCTACATCTACCTAGAAGTCGAATTGGGGTAAGAAGGATGTAAAAATACCTTTTAAGCTTAAGGCTGAAAGTAGAAAACCTAAGGAGATTGGTGGTAGTCACGATAAGGGCAAGGCTGAGGAACCTCAGAAAAGAAATAAGGACATTAAATGCTTTAAATGCTTAGGTAGAGGTCATATCTCTTCTCAATGTCCCAATAAGAGAGTTATGATCCTGAGGGAGGATGGAGACATAGAAACCGAAGGTAAGAGTGATGATGATGAGATGCCACCGTTGGAAGAAGCTAGTGATGTTGAGGTTACGTATCCTGCGAATGGAAGATTGTTAGTGGCAAGACGTGCTTTAAGTGTGCAAGTGAAGGAAGATGATAAGGTTCAATGCGATAATATTTTCCATACTAGATGTTATATATCAAGGATAGGGTTTGTAGTATGATCATTGATGGGGGCAACTGTACCAATGTTGCTAGTACTGAATTAGTGGAGAAATTGAGCTTACCTACTTCAAAACATCCTAAACCATATAAGTTATAGTGGTTGAATGATTGTGGAGAAGTTAAGGTGACAAAACAAGTGCTAGTATCATTTGCTATTGGTAGGTACAAGGATGAGGTGTTATGTGATGTTGTACCTATGCATGCAGGTCACTTGCTTTTGGGTCGTCCATGGCAATCTGATAGGAGGGTCATACATGATGGGTATAGGAACATATATTCTTTTACCATGGATGGGCGATCGATCACTCTTGTCCTTTAACACCTTGACAGGTGTATGAAGATCAAGTGAGGATAAGAGAGAATGAGCAAAAGAAAGAGAGTGAGAGAAAAAGAGAGGCTGAGAGTTCAAACACTAGTGAGTTTGAGAGAATAAGTGAACAAACACTAAAGTGCGAGCAAAAGAAAAGTGGGAATGACAAGTGCAAAGGAGAGAATGAGAAAAAGAAAAGTGAGAAAAAAAAATTGAGTGTTTATGCAAAAGGAAGCGAAGTGAGAGCTGTTTTTCTAGCCAAACAGCAAATATATGTACTTTTGTACAAAGACGCTTATTTTTCTAACTCTGACCCTGATGTTTCTTTGCCTAGTGTTGTTACAACTCTTTTGCAGGATTTTAAAGACGTATTCCCCGAGAAGATGCCGAAAGGATTGCCACCGAAGAGAGGAATAGAGCATCAAATTGACTTCATACCTGGAGCTGCAATTCCAAACCGTCCAACTTATAGGAGCAATCCGGAGGAGACAAAGGAGGTTCAAAGACAGGTTGAGGAGATGTTGGAAAAGGGATATGTGAGAGAAAGCATGAGTCCATGTGCCGTATCAGTCCTACTTATGCCTAAGAAGGACGGAACTTGGCGTATGTGCATCAATTGTAGAGCTGTCAATAAAATTACAATTGAGTATCGACATCCCATACTTAGATTAGATGACATGTTGGATGAATTGCATGGATCTTGTGTGTTTTCAAAAATTGATCTTAAAAGTGGATACCATCAAATTAGAATGAAAGAAGGAGATGAGTGGAAAACTGCTTTTAAAACTAAACATGATTTATATGAGTGGTTAGTAATGTCATTTGGTTTAACTAATGTACCTAGTACTTTTATGAGGTTGATGAATCATGTTTGCGCTCTTTCATTCGAAAATTTGTTGTGGTCTACTTTGATTACATACTAATGTACAGCAAGAGCATAGATGAACATATTAGGCATTTGCATTGTGTGCTTGATGTGTTAAGGAAAGAGAAGTTGTATGCCAATTTGAAAAAGTGTTCCTTTTGCACGGAGAAAATTGTGTTTTTGGTTTATGTTGCTACTTCAAAAGGGATAGAAGTAGATGAGGAGAAGGTCAAGGTTATTAGAGAGTCGCCTACACCTAGAAATGTTAGTAAGTGCGTAGCTTTCATGGGTTGGCTAGTTTTTATAGGAGGTTTGTTAAGAATTTTAGCACCATAGTTGCACCACTAACTGAGGCTGTGAAAAAGAGTGTGGGTTTCAAATGGGGTAGTGAGCAACAACATGCATTTGATGTGAGTAAGGATACATTGTGTTCTGCACCATTGCTTGCATTGCCTGATTTCTCTAAAACATTTGAGATAGAGTGTGATGCATCGGGGATAGGTATAGGGGCTGTTCTTATGCAAGATAGGCGACCTATAGCTTATTTTAGTGAAAAACTAAATGGAGCATCATTGAATTCTCCTACTTATGATAAGGAGTTGTATGCTTTGGTTAGGGCCTTAGAGACTTGGCAACATTATTTGTGGCCTAAGGAATTTGTAATCCATACTGATCATGAGTCCTTGAAGTACTTGAAAGGACAAAGTAAATTGAGTAGGAGACATGCCAAATGGGTAGAGTTCATAGAAACGTTTCCTTATGTGATCAAGTATAAGCAAGGGAAAGAAAACGTTGTAGCTGATGTATTATCTCGCAGGTATGCTTTGATTTCGACTTTGGATGCAAAATTATTGGGTTTTGAGCATATTAAGGAATTGTATATGAATGATCTTGATTTTGCTTCTGTGTATGTTGCTTGTGAGAATGTTGCCTTTGGCAAATTCTATAGATATGAGGGATTTTTGTTTAGAGAGAACAGACTCTGTATTCCTCAAGGGTCTATGAGAGAGTTGCTTGTTAGGGAAGCACATGGGGGTGGACTAATGGGTCATTTTGGTGTTAGGAAAACTTTAGATGCGCTAAATGAGCATTTCTTTTGACCATACATGAAGAGAGATGTGGAGAGAGTTTGTGGCAAGTGCATAACATGTAGACGGTTGAAGTCTAAGGTTTTACCACATGGTTTGTACACGCCTTTGCCCATACCTAGTAAACCTTGGATTGATATTTCTATGGATTTTGTATTGGGTTTACCTAGGTCCAAAAAGGGCCGAGATTCAGTATTTGTTGTGGTTGACAGGTTTTCAAAGATGACTCACTTCATACCATGTCACAAGACCGATGATGCCACATATGTTGCTGACTTATTCTTCAAGGAGATTGTTCACCTACATGGAGTGCCAAAGAGTATTTTTTCGAATCGAGATGCGAGTTCTTAAGTCATTTTTGGAGGACTTTATGGTGAAAGTTAGGAACAAAGCTATTATTTTCTACTACTTGCCATCCACAAACCGATGGACAAACGGAGGTGGTTAACAGGACTTTGGGTACTTTGCTGCGTTTCATCATCCAAAAGAACTTGAAGAATTGGGAAGATTGCTTACCACATGTGGAGTTTGCTTACAATAGGAGTGTGCATTCAGCTAGTGGTTGTTTGCCCTTCGAAGTTGTGTACAGGTTCAATCCACTTACTCCATTGGATTTGATACCTTTGCCTATGGAGGAAAGAGCGAACTTGGATGGGAAGAAGAAAACTGACTTTGTTAGGCAACTGCATGAAAAGGTTAGGCAACATATTGAGAGAATGACTGAGCAATATGCTGCTCAAGCTAACAAAGGACAAAAGAAAGTTGTGTTCGAACCAGGAGATTGGGTTTGGGTGCATATGCGCAAGGAAAGGTTTCCTGCGCAACGAAAATCTAAGCTGCAGCCGTGTGGAGATGGTCCATTCCAAGTCCTTGAACGCATCAATGATAATGCATATAAGATAGACTTGCCAGGTGAGTATAATGTTAGTGCTACCTTTAATGTTTCTGATCTTTCTGCTTTTGATTTGGATGCAAATGCAGATTTGAGGACAAATCCCTTTGAGGAAAGGGGGAATGATGGAAGCCAAGGAAGCAAGCCTAAGGATCCTTTGAACATCAATGGAGGGCCTATGACAAAGGCTAGAGCCAAGAAGATGAAATAAGCATTAAATGAGTTGATTCAAGAGATTTGGACCAAGAGTCTTGCGCAACAAGGATTGGATGACATGGAAAGAATAACAAGGCTTCAAAACAATATCCAAGCTCGAGATTGGGAGCTCATTTGAAGGCAAATTGGGCTGTTTTCAATTATTTGTATTAATTTGGGCCTAATTTGTTTTATGAGCTAGTTTAATTAATTAGTTTATTTATTTAGGTAGTTAAATATCAAACTTTAATATTATTGGGCTTTAATTTGTTTTATTTCATGTTGGGTTATTAGTTTATGGATTAGGCTGTCAAATTTAATTATTTTAAGCCCAAACTTAGTTATTTTAAACCCAAGTGGGGTGTATTAAGGGCCTAGGGCCTCCATGAGATGTTTAGAAACTAGGGTTTCATTTATGTTGCCTATAAAAACCCATGTAAGCCTCAAAAATGAGGTTAGACATTTTTGACATAAAATTTGAGTTTTCTCTCTTTGTTCTTCATGAACTTTGAGATTTTATCAAGGCTTGATTCTTGATTTATCATTTGACTTATCTCCCTCATCCTTTTCTTGTTCTTGGGAGTGGTGTCTTTCTTATCTTGGTTCGTGGTTCGCTAATCATTGGGTCAAGGTATCTTCTTTTATTTTCTTTGCTTGTTCTTGAATTACATTTTTTTTTTGGGGTTGTTGATTCAATTGATTGTGGGTGTCGTATTGGTATACGGGGTTCGCATCAGGATGTTCCTCTTTTCTCCTTCTATCTTGCACTAATTGCCCCCACTAAACCACGACATAATCCACAAACTCAGCTACAGCTAACTTCACTTTCTTTTTCTCAGAAACGTTATGACACTTAAAGACCAACTATACTCGTTTCTCCCACTCTAGATACACATCAGGATCAGCCTTCCCTTAGAAAGAGGGTATCTTCATCTTAATGCTACCAAAATCTTTATCTGGTATATCGGGTCTATCATCCCATCTTCCTTTCTCATTCACATTCGTATAGTACCTATTATCTCCGTTACCTCTACGACCACCTCTAATTCTGCCCCTATTAGCATTAATGGAAATGTCATCTCCTTCCAACTCTTCCCCATGTGAATTAGCCTTTAATTCATCATTGACACCGCGTAATTCCCAAGTTCTCCTCTATGGATCTCTTTACAATCTAGCTATGACAGCGTCTTGTCTATCCATTCGATCCCTAAACTCCATAAAAACCATGTTCATCCTCTCAAATTGTTGTTGCATTGCCTTGAGCATGAATGATACATCCGTATTTTCTCCTCCTTCAACTTCTTTACATTTGTCTAAAGACATGTTTGGCACCTGAAAAGAATGTTAGTAAAGAAAATAATTTACAACACTCCTTCACATGTTTCACTCTAGTCCTCATGTGTTTATCACTCGACACTCTTGATTTAACTCAACACTCCATGTCCACACTCAAACTTTTCTCACCAAGTTCTTAATAAAACTAATTGATCACAACAAGGTCCTTGAAATAATCAACTCACTTCAATTCAAGCAATTTATGGCATCCAATTTTTTTTTTGACACTTTTTTTCTGGGATTTTTTTTTTATACTTTTTTTTTTTAACTCAAACTAGAATGCCCACAAATTAAATTGAATGTAAATTGCAGATTTGAACCACTAACAAAATACTGATATGAATCTTGAAATTCAAGAAATAAATATGATTATGAATCAAGAATTCAAGAAACCCAAATTGATGAATCAAGAAACACCAAGAAGCAAATATGTAATGGCTTACTGCTATAAAAGATAAATCTTGGTGTACTGCACAATTAGATCAGACCTGGAAGCCAAAGAAATAAACAAATATATTGATACTAGGGGCTGGATGTTAGCGTGCAGATTGCTCACAATTTATATGTTTTCAGTTTGTGATGCACGTGCAGTGCAAGAATATGATGTGGGCAGATTGCAAGACTGTGGTGCGTGCAGTTTGCAAGAACAAAGAAAAACAAATAATGTTTGTTAAGGCTTGTGATGCGTGAACGTGTAGATTGAAAGAGAAAGACAAAATAAACTAAAGAAATAATATATAAACAGATTGACGGCGTGCAGACTCAAAGGATCACAAAATCAAAGAAAGAATTATTTATGTAATGAGTCTTGATGATGCGCGCACTACTTGGATGGTATTTGTGATGCCAAAAGCAAAAGACAAAACAAAATTAATTGATGTCAAAAAAACACAAGCAGAACAGTTTGTCTTTTGTTGATTTGTGGCCTTCAATAAACAAGAGAGAATCTTGTGATGCACGTGCAGGTTCTAAGAACAAAGAAAGGAATTGATGTTGTGGCAAAAATCAAGAAACAATAAACTATTGTGACTTTGTGGCAAAAAAAAAAAAAAAATCAGCACATAAGAAAATAAATTGATAAGTCAAACCTGAATTAATTAACCGAATTTTTGATATCAACTGATGCGAACCCCGTATATATCGATACGACACCCACAATCAAATTGTAACACAACACCAAGAAAGATAATTCAGATTTAAAGAAAAGCTTTGACCCGTTGATTAGAGAATCAAGAACTAAAGATATAATGACGCCACTCCTAAGAAAGAGATGAAAATGTGGGAGATAAGTCAAGATTGATAAACCAATAATAAATCTTGATGCAATTCTGAAAGTTCACAAAACAACAATGGAGAAAAGCTAAATCCTTATTCCATCAACAATTGATTGAAAATTTAGGTTTAATAAGTCTTATATAAGCATACAATCTGATGGAAATCAAGATAGCAATCATGGAAGACAAAGATACAATTGGACAACGAGGCAATTAAAGGTAATTGTGTTTAATCTTGAAGACTTTGAACGCTAATTGAAGGCAATTGGAATCAAACTAAAGTTAATTGAGTTTTAATTAGTTTGGGTTCAATTTGTATTATGGGATTGTTTAATATTAGATTAATTTATTAGGCTTTTTAATTATAGGGTTGAGTCATTTATTTAAATTAAAAATCCAATATGAGTGTGTTTAGAAAAAGTCAAAAGTCAAAGTTTAGAAAAAGTCAAAGTCAAAGTCAATTAAAAATAGGGTTTTATTTAGTTTCCAATAAGGATTAGGATTGTATGCCTATATAAGACTTATTAAACTTAATTTTTAAAGAAGTTGCTTATGATGAAAAAAGATGTAGCCAATTATGTTTAATTGAGAGATTTGTTTATCTTTTGTTCATTGTTGAATATGTGATCTTATCAAGTTATGCTTGTGGCGATCGAAACCATGACTTATCTTCCACCTTCTCATCCATGTCTTGGGAGTGGCGTCAATATCATTCTTGTTATAATTTTGGTTCTTGATTATCATATATTCAATGGGTCAAATTTCTTTATAATTTTGGTTCTTGAATGACATAATCAATGAGTCAAAATTTTCGTTATAAAACTGTTTTAATCTTTCTGAGGGTTGTGTTTCAATTTGATTGTGGGTGTCGTATTTTTATATACGGGGTTCGCATAAGAGCTTTAGGTATTAATTCAGGTTTGGTTTATCAATTTATCTTCTTGCTTTCTAATTTTCTTTTATTTTCCGCAAATCACTAGGTCTGTTCTACTTTGTTTTCACCATAAAATATTGACTTTGTTTTTGTCTTCTTTTGTTTTGTCTCAACCCACCACCATCTTATTTTATTTATTTATTTATTTTTTTGCCTCTTGATTCTGCCGCATAACATCTGAGTTGTTTGATTCATTATAATATATATATTTTTCCTTTCTTGTCTTCATGTGTGCTTGTGCCGCATAGTATCACCATCAATTAATTCAATATTTTGTGTATTCCTCTTTAACAATCTTGCATCACAATCAATATTTTTTTTCTTTGTTCTTGCACTGCACGTGCATCACAAGCTGAAAACATATATATTGTGAGCAATCTGCACACCAACATCCAGCCTTTAGTATCAATATATATTTGCTTCGTGGTGTTTCTTGATTCATCAGTTGGGGTTTCTTGAATTCTTGAATTTCAAGAATTTCAAGATTCATATCACTACTTTGTTTGTGGTTCAAATCTGTAATGATTTAAAAAGAAAAGGAAAAGTTTGAGCATGGAAAGGAAGTCTTGAGGGATAAACACTTGAGTGGAGTGAAACACGTGAGGGAGTGTGTGGGATTTTTTTTTCTAACATTCTTTTTCAGGTTTCAATCATATCTTCGAACAACAATAACGATGGATCACGACTTGAGGATAAATTGTTTTGAGGAAAGAGGGAATGATGGAAACCAAGATAACAATCATGGAAGTCAAAGATACAATTGGACAATGAGGTAATTAAAGGCAATTGTGTTTAATCTTGAAGACTTTAAACGCTAATTGAAGGCAATTGGAATCAAACCGAAGTTAATTGGGTTTTAATTAGTTTGGGTTCAATTTGTATTATGGGATTGTTTAAAATTAGATTAATTTATTAGGCTTTTAATTATAAGGCTGAGTCATTTATTTAAATTAAAAACTCAATATGGGTGTGTTTAGAAAAAGTCAAAAGTCAAAGTTTAGAAAAAGTCAAAGTCAATTAAAAATAGGGTTTTATTTAGTTTTTAATAAAGATTAGGATTGTATGCCTATATAAGGCTTATTAAACCTAATTTTTAAAGAAGTTGCTTATGATGAAAAAAAATGCAGCCAATTATGTTTAACTGAGAGATTTGTTTCTCTTTTGTTCATTGTTGAACATATGATCTTATCAAGCTATGGTTGTAACGATCGAAATCATAACTTATCTCCTACTTTCTCATCTATGTCTTGAGAGTGACGTCAATATCATTCTTGTTATAATTTTGGTTATGTGATTATCATCTATTCAATGGGTCAAATTTCTTTATAATTTTGGTTCTTGAATGACATACTTGATGGGTCAAAGTTTTCATTATAAACCTGTTTTAATCTTTCTTGGGGTTGTGTTTCAATTTGATTGTGAGTGTCGTATTTTTATATACGGGGTTCGCATCACAATCCTAAATCTAAAAGGAAACTAAATAAAATCCAACTTTTAATTGACTTTGACTTTTCTAAACACACCCACATTGAGCTTTTAATTTAAATAAATGACTCAACCCTCTAATTAAAAGCCTAATAAATTAAACTAGTTTTAAACCCAACCCATAACACAAATTAAGCTCAAATTAATTAAAACAAATAATTAACAACCCAATTGCATTAGAATTGACATCCAAGCCTCAAGATTTCCTCAAGATTGATGTTTTTGGACTTGAATAATATTTTGAAGCCTTGATGTCCCCTCCAAACTATGTTATGTAAGACTCTTGGCCCAAATGTCTTGAATGAGCCCATTTAAACCTTCCTTCATCCTTTTTAGATTGAGCTCTTGTCATAGGTCCTCCATTAATGCTTAAAGGATCCATAAGCTTGTTTTCTTGGTATCCATCACATTCTTTCCTAGAGCCATGTAAATCATATCTATGGACTAAATGCACCACACACGACTGTGTGAGGTTTAGAGGTCCTGTAAACCCCTTGCACGATGCGGCATGCCAACTGCGATTACAGCGGTTTGGGATTCTTTCCTAGTGGCAAGTACACCATATCTTTGGCCTAAATGCACCACACACACCCGTGTGTGATTTGTAGGTCCCGTACACCCTTTGCACCATTCAAGACGCCCCTTGCACTTATAGTGGTTTGGCATTCTTTCCTAGTGCCAAGTACACCATATCCGTAGGCCAAATGTACCACAAACACCCGTGTGAGGTTTAAAGGTCCTGTACGCCCCTTGCACAATACGGCACGCCCACTGCAATTACAGAGGTTTGGGATTCTTTCCTAGTGGCAAGTACACCATATCTTTGGGCTAAATGCACCACACACACCCGTGTGAGATTTGCAGGTCCCGTACACCCTTTGCACCATTCGACACGCCCCTTGCGCTTATAGCGGTTTGCCATTCTTTCCTAGTGCCAACTACACTATATCCATAGGCTAAATGGGCCACACATGCCTGTGTGAGGTTTAGAGATCCTGCACGCCCCTTGCACCATATGGCATGGCCTTTGCACTTATAGCTGTTTGGCATTCTTTCCTAGGGCCAAATATACCATATCTGTGGGCTACATGCACGACACACGCCCATGTGAGGTTTAGAGGTCCTGCACGGCCCCTGCACCATACGACATACCCCTTGCGCTTATAGCGGTTTGGCATTCTTTCTTAGGGCCAAATATTCCATATCTGTGGGCTACATGTATGACACACGTCCATGTGAGGTTTCGAGGTCCTGTACACCCCTTGCACCATACAACACACCTCATGCGTTTATAGCGGTTTTGCATTCTTTCCTAGGGTCAAGTACATCATATCTATGCGTTAAATGCACCACACAAGCTCATGTGAGGTTTAGAGGTCTTGGTACGCCTCTTGCACCCTACGACATACCCCTTGCGCATATAGCGGTTTGACATTCTTTCCTAGCACCAAGTACACCATATCTATGGGCTAAACGCACCACACACGCCCGTTTGACGTTTAGAAGTCCTCTACGCCCCTTGCACCATACGACACGCCCCTTGCTCTTACAGCGGTTTGGCATTCGTTTCTAGGGCCAAGTACACAATAACTGTAGGCTAAAGGCACCACACACGCCCGTATGAGGTTTAGAGGTTCTATACGACCTTTGCACCATATGACACGCCTCATGCATTTCTAGTAGTTTGGCATTCTTTCCCAGCGCCAAGTATACCATATCTAAGCGCTAATTGCACCACATACGCCTGTGTGAGGTTTAGATGTCCTGTACACCCCTTGCACCATACGTCATGCCCCTTGTGCTTATAGTGCTTTGGCATTCTTTCCTAGCGCCAAGTACACCATATCTATGGGCTAAATGCACCATGCATGCCCGTGTGAGGTTTTGAGGACTTGTTCGACCCTTAAACCATACGGCACGCCCCATGCGCTTATACCGGTTTTGCATTCTTTCCGAAGGCCAAGTACATCATATATCTATGCGCTAAATGCACCACATGCACCTGTGTGAGGTTTAGAGCTCCTATAGGCCCCTTGCACTTTGCGGCACACCCCTTGTGCTTATTGTGGTTTGGCATTCTTTCCTAAGGGGAAGTACACCATATCTACGAGCTAAAGGTACCACACACGCCCGTGTGAGGTTTAGAGGTCCTGCACACCCCTTGTACCATACGACATGCCCCTTGTGCTTATAGCGGTTTGGCATTCTTTCTTAGGGCCAAGTATACCACATATATGGGCTAACTGCACCACACACGCTCGTGTGAGGTTTAGAGGTCCTGTACTCCATTTGCTCTATAGGGCTTACCCCATGTGTTTATAGCAGTTTGACATTCTTTCCTAACACCAAGTTCAACATATCTATGGGCTAAAAGCACCACACACGCCCATGTGAGATTTTGAGGTTCTGTTCGCCCCTTGAACCATACGACATGCCCCATGCGTTTATAGCAGTTTCGCATTCTTTCCTAGGGCTGATGCGAACCCCGTATATTTCGATACGACACCAACAATCAAATTGAAGCATAAGCCCAAGAAAGATTAAAACAGGTTTATAATGAAAACTTTGACCCATTGACCATGTTTTAAACCCATGGAATATATGATAATCAAAAACCAAAATTATCACAAGAATGATATTGACGCCACTCCCAAGACATAGATGAGAAGGTGAGAGATAAGTCATGGTTTCGATCGCCACAAGCATAGCTCGATAAGATCACATGTTCATGAATGAACAAAAAAAATAATTCACTCTCTCAATTAAATATAATTGGCTGCATCTTCCTTCATCATACTTTTGCTTAGGGTTACAAGCCTTTTTATGAGTAAAGAAATAAAACCTAGCATGAAACCCTAGCCCGCTTAACAACTGGGCTCAACTAAACACACTCATGAGCTTAAATTAAATTAAATGTTTCAGCCCAAATAACATTAGTTAAAATAAAAGAAACAAATTTAATTTAAAACCCATTACAATTAAAATAAAGTTAGCCCAAATTATTTAAAGCCCAATCAACTTTAGTTTGATTCCAATTGCCTTCAATTAGCATCCAAAGCCTTCAAGATTAAGCCCAATTGTCTTCAATTGTCTCGTCGTCCAATTGTCTCATTGTCTTTTGTGATTGCTATCTTGGTTTCCATCAAGGGCCATGTACATCATATCTATGGGCTAAATGCACCACACGCGACCGTGTGAAGTTTAGAGGTCCTGTACACCCCTTGCACGATACGGCACGCCCACTGTGATTACAGCGGTTTGGGATTCTTTCCTAGTGGCAAGTACACCATATCTTTGGGGTAAATGCACCACACACGCCCGTATGAGATTTGTAGGTCCCGTACACCCTTTGCGCTTATAGCAGTTTGGCATTCTTTTCTAGTGCCAAGTACACCATATCCGTAGGCTAAATGCACCACACACACCCGTGTTAGGTTTAGGGGTCCTACACGCCCTTTACACCATACGGCATGCCCCTTGCGCTTATAGCGATTTGGCATTCTTTCCTAGGGCCAAATACACCATATCTGTGGGCTAAATGCATGACACACGCCCGTGTGAGGTTTAGAGGTCTTGTACGCCCCTTGCAACATACGGCACACCCCATGCGTTTATAACAGTTTTGCATTCTATCCTAGGGCCAAGTACATCATATCTATGCGTTAAACGCACTACACACACTCTGTGAGGTTTAGAGGTCCTAGTACGCCCCTTGCACCATACGGCATGCCCCTTGCACTTATTGCAGTTTGACATTATTTCCTAGCGCCAAGTACACCATATCTATGAGCTAAACATACCACACACGCCCATTTGAGGTTTAGAGGTCCTGTATGCCCCTTGCTCTTACAGTGGCTTGGCATTCGTTTCTAGGGCCAAGTACACCATATCTGTAGGCTAAAGGCACCATACACACCCATATGAGGTTTAGATATCCTGTACGCCCCTTGTACCATACAACATGCCCCTTGCACTTACAGCGGTTTGGCATTCTTTCCTAGGGTCAAGTATACTATATAAATGGGCTAACTGCACCACACACGCTCGTGTGAGGTTTAGAAGTCCTGTACTCCATATGCACCATAGGGCATACCCCATGCGTTTATAGCAATTTGACATTCTTTCCCAACATCAAGTTCACCATATCTATGGGCTAAAAGCACCACACACGCCCATGTGAGGTTTTGAGGTCCTGTTCGGCACTTGAACCATATGGCACGCCCTATGCGCTTATAGCGGTTTCACATTTTTTCCTAGGGCCAAGTACATCATATCTATGGGCTAAATGCACCACACGCGCTTGTGTGAGGTTTAGAGCTCCTAGAGGCCCCTTGCACCTTGCGACACGCCCTTTGTGCTTATTGTGGTTTGGCATTCTTTCCTAGGGGGAAGTACACCATGATGCGAACCCTGTATATATCGATACGACACCCACAATCAAATTGAAACACAACCCTAAGAAAGATAATTCAGATTTAAAGAAAATCTTTGACTCGTTGATTAGCGAATCAAGAACCAAAGATATAACGACGCCACTCCCAAGAAAGAGATGAGAATGTGGGAGATAAGTCAAGATTGATAAATCAAGAACAAATCTTAATGCAATTTTCAAAGTTCAAAAAAGAACAATGGAGAAAAGTTGAATCTTTATTCCATCTACAACTTATTGAAAATTTCGGTTTAATAAGCCTTATATAGGCATACAATCCTAATCTATATTGGAAACTAAATAAAACCCTATTTTTAATTGACTATGACTTTTCTAAACACACCCATTTTGGGCTTTAACTTTAAATAAATAACTTAGGCCTATAATTAAAAGCCTAATAAAAAGTCAAACAAATTAAACTAATTTTAAACAAACCCATAATACAAATTAGGCCAAATTTAAAGCAAACAAATAAATAACAGCCCAATTGCATTAGAATTGACATTCAAGCCTCAGGATTTCCTCAAGATTAATGTTCTTGGACTTGAATAATATTTTGAAGCCTTGATGTTCCCTCCAAGCCCTCCAAGCCATGTTTTGCAAGACTCTTTGCCCAAATATCTTGAACGAGCCCATTTAAAGCTTCCTTTATGCTTTTAGCTCGAGCCCTTGTCATAGCTCCTTTATTGATGCTCAAAGGATCCATTGACTTGTTTCCTGATCTCCATCATTCTCCCTCTCAAAATGATTTGTCCTCAAATCGGAACCTACATCAAAATCAAAAGGAGAAAGATCAGAAACATTAAAAGTAGCATTGACATTATGCTCACCTGGCAAATCTATCTTGTACGCATTGTCATTGATGCGTTCGAGTATTTGGAATGGACCATCTCCATGAGGTTGCAACTTAAATTTTCGTTGCACAGGAAACCTCTCTTTGCGTATATGCACCCAAATCCAATCTCCTGGTTCGAACACAATTCTCTTTCGCCCCTTGTTAGCTTGGGTAGCATATTGCTCGGTTCACCTCTCAATGTGTTGCCTAACTCTCTCGTGCAATTGCTTAACAAATTCAACTTTCTTCTTACCATCTAAGTTAGCTCTTTCCTCCATAGTTAAAGGTATCAAATCCAAAGGAGTAAGCGGATTGAACCCATACACAACTTTGAATGGTGAAGAACCAGTAGTTGAATGCACACTCCTATTGTAAGCAAACTCTACATGTGACAAGCAATCTTCCCAATTTTTTTGGATAATGGAACGCAACAAAGTACCTAAAGTCTTATTAACCACCTCCGTTTGTCCATCGGTTTGCAGATGACAAGCAGTATAAAACAATAACTTCGTTCCTAACTTCCCCTACAAAGTCCTCTAAAAATGGCTTCAGAACATTGCATCTCGATCTGAAACAATGCTCTTCGGCACTCTATGAAGTCGAACAATCTCCTTGAAGAATAAGTCAGCAACATGTGTGGCGTCATCGGTCTAGTGACATGGTATGAAGTGAGCCATCTTCGAAAACCTGTCAACCACAACAAACACTGAATCTCGACCCTTTTGGATTGTAATTTTGTTGACAGCTTTGCAATCGATGCGTATACGCCAAGTCCCATCTTTCTTAGCCACAAGTAATACTGGTACGGCACATGGACTCATGCTCTCCCTTACATACCCCTTCTTCGTCAACTCTTCAACCTGCCTTTGAAGCTCCTTTGTCTCCTCAGGATTACTTCTACACGCGGGTCAGTTTGGAATTGTAGCTCCGGGTATGAAGTCAATTTGATGTTCTATTCCCCTCTTTGGTGGCAATCCATCCGGTATCTTCTCAGGGAATACATTCTTGAAATCCTGCAAAAGAGTAGTAACAACACTAAGCAAAGACAAATTAAGATCAGAGTTAGAAAAATAATTATCTTTGTACAAAAATACAAACATTTGTTGTTTGGCTAAAAAAACAGCCCTTAAATCGCTCTCTTTTGCATAGACACTCTTTTTTTTTTTTTCTCATTCTCTTGTTTACACTCGACCTTCCCAATTTTCTTTTGCACACACTCAAGCGTTTTGTCACTCTTTCTCTCACACCCAGCTCCCTTTCTCTCAACCTCACTAGTGTTTGAACTCTCAGCCTCTCGTTTCCTCTTGCTCTCTTTCTTTTGTTCACTCTCTCTTATCCTCACTTGATCTTCATACACCTATCTACGTGTTAATGGTACAAGAGTGATTGTTCGCCTATTCATGGTAAAAGAATATTTATTCTTAAACTCATCATGTATTACTCTCCTATCATATTGCCATGGACGACCCAAAAGCAAGCGTCCCGCGTGCATAGGTATATCACATTACATCTCATCTTTGTACCTACCAATAGCAAAGGATACTAGCACCTGTTTTGTCACTTTAACTTCTCCACAATCATTCAACCACTGTAACTTATATGGTTTAGGATGTTTTGAAGTAGGTAAAGTCAGTTTCTCCACTAATTCAGTACTAGCAATGTTGGTGTAGCTACCCCCATCAATGATCATACTACAAACCCTATCCTTAATATGGCATCTAGTATGGAAAATATTATCATGTTGCACCTCATCATCTTCCTTCACTTGCACACTTAAAGCACGTCTTGCCACTAGCAACTTTCCATCTGTGGGATACTCAATTTCAACATCACTAGCATCTGATGGAAACCCAGATAGCAATCATGGAAGACAAAGATACAATTGGACAACGAGACAATTAAAGGCAATTGTGCTTAATCTTGAAGGCTTTGGACGCTAATTGAATGCAATTGGACTTTATTAGGCTTCACAATATTATTCAAATTCAAGAACAAGTCCAAGGACATCAATCTTGAAGAAATCTTGAGGCTTGGGTGTCAATTATAATGCAATTGGGCTGTTATTTATTTAATTGATTTACATTGGGCCTATTTGTATTATGGGATTGTATTAAATTACTTTAATTTATTAGGCCTTTAATTAGGAGGCTGAGTCATTTATTTAAGTTAAAAAACCCAATATGGGTATATTTAGAAAAAGTCAAAGTCAAAGTTTAGAAAGAGTCAAAGTCAAAGTGAATTAAAAATAGAGTTTTATTTAGTTTCCAATAAAGATTAGGAAAGTCAAGTCAATTAAAATAGGGCTTTATTTAGCTACCGATAAGGATTAGGATTGTATGCCTATATAAAACTTATTAAACCTAAATTTTTAAGAAGTTGTTGATGGAATAAAGTAATTGAGAGATTTGTTTTTTTTTTGTTCATTGTTGAACATGTGATCTTATCAAGCTATGCTTGTGGCGATCGAAACCATGACTTATCTCTCACCTTCTCATCTATGTCTTGGGAGTGGGGTCAATATCATTCTTGTTATAATTTTGGTTCTTGATTATCATATATTCAATGGGTCAAAATTCTTTATAATTTTGGTTCTTGAATGACATGATCAATAAGTCAATGTTTTCGTTATAAACCTGTTTTAATCTTTCTTGGAGTTGTTTTTCAATTTGATTGTGGGTGTCGTATCTTTACATATGAGGTTCGCATAACTTGGTATCAGAGCTTTGGGTATTAATTCAGGTTTGATTTATCAATTTCTTGCTTTTTGATTTTTTTTTATTTTTATTTTCCGCAAATCACCATATCTGTTCGGCTTTGTGCTTTGACATCAATTAATTCTTTTTGTTTTGTCTATTGCTTGTGGCATCACAAAACTGAATACATATATAATTCATTCTTTGATGTTGTGATTCTGCACGCCAAGCAATCAATACCCATTATATATTTGATTCTTGAAGACCAAAAATCCACACAAGACAATCTGTTTTGCTTTGTGTGTGACATCTTAATTAATTTGGTGTTCTGTCTTTTGCTTTAGCGCCACAAACATACATTCTTTCTTTTGTCTTTGTCTTGCAAACTGCACGTCACAAACATATAAAGATTCTCTCTTTGTTATTGAAGACAGCAAGCCGTTGAACATATATTCTGTGAGTTTGCACGCCAAAATTCAGCACTCATTATCAATATATAAAATCTTTCCCTTGTTTCTTGAGAAGCCGCATCTAATCAATATCTTGAATTCTTGAATTCTTGAAAATGCACTCTAGTGATTCTTGAATTCTTGAATTTCAAGAATTTCAAGATTCATATCAATACTTTGTTTGTGGTTCAAATCTGCAATGATTTAAAAAGAAAATGAAAAGTTTGAGCATGGAAAGGAAGTCTTTGAGTGATAAACACGTGAGTGGAGTGACACACGTGAGGGAGTGTGTGAGAATTTTTTTTTTCTAACATTCTTTTCAGGTTTCAATCACATCTTCGATCAAAAATAACGATGGATCACGATTTGAGGACAAATCGTTTTGAGGAAAGAGAGAATGATGGAAACCCATATAGCAATCATGGAAGACAAAGATACAATTGGACAATGAGACAATTAAAGGCAATTGTATTTAATCTTGAAGGCTTTGGACACTAATTGAATGCAATTGGACTTTATTAGGCTTCACAATATTATTCAAGTTCAAGAACAAGTCCATCTTGAAGAAATCTTGAGGCTTGGGTGTCAATTATAATGCAATTGGGCTGTTATTTATTTAATTGATTTACATTAGGCCTAATTTGTAGTATGGGATTGTATTAAATTACTTTAATTTATTAGGTCTTTAATTAGGAGGCTGAGTCATTTATTTAAGTTAGAAAGGCCCATATGGGTATGTTTAGAAAAAGTCAAAGTCAAAGTTTAGAAAGAGTTAAAGTCAAAGTGAATTAAAAATAGGGTTTTATTTAGTTTCTAATAAGGATTAGGAAAGTCAAGTCAATTAAAATAGGGTTTTATTTAGCTTTTAATAAGGATTAGGATTGTATGCCTATATAAGGCTTATTAAACCTAAATTTTTAAAAAGTTGTTGATGGAATAAAGTAATTGAGATATTTGTTTCTCTTTTGTTCATTGTTAAACATGTGATTTTATCAAGCTATGCTTGTGACGATCGAAACCATGACTTATCTCTCACCTTCTCATCTATGTCTTAGGAGTGGCATCAATATCATTCTTGTTATAATTTTGGTTCTTGATTATCATATATTTAATGGGTCAAAATTCTTTATAATTTTGGTTCTTGAATGACATGGTCAATGGGTCAAAGTTTTTTTCATAAACCTATTTTAATCTTTCTTGGGGTTGTATTTCAATTTGATTGTGGGTGTCATGTCTTTATATACGGGGTTCACATCAGCATCTTCCAACGATGGCATCTCATCATCATCACTCTCCCTGTCGGTCTTTATACCTCCATCCTCTTTTAGGATCATAGTTCGCTTATTAGGACATTGCGAAGGTATGTGACCTCTTCCCAAACACCTAAAACATTTGATATCTCTATTTTGCCCTTGCGTTGCCTCCACCTTGCTCTTATCATGGCTGTTATCCCTACCATCCTTAGGCTTAGAATTTTCGGCCTTAGGCTTTTCTGATGCCATATCTTCTTTTCTACTCTAATTCGACTTCCAGATGGATGTAGAACCCAAATTTCTACCATATCGTGACATTGAACCCTTTCTTTTGAGTTGTTTCTCCACCTTTATAGCCATATGGACCAAGTCCTCAAGCTCTACATAATGTTGCAACTCAACAATATTGGCAATGTCTTCATTCAATCCTTGCAGAAATCGCGCCATAGTATCCTCTCTATCTTCCTCAGTATTGGCTCTAACCATGGTTGATGGAAATCAAGATAGCAATCATGGAGGACAATGAGACAATTGGACAACGAGACAAATGAAAGCAATTAAGTTTGATATTGAAGGCTTTGGACGCTAATTGAAGGCAATTAGAATCAAACTGAAGTTAATTAGGCTTTAAATAATTTGGGCTAAGTTTACTTTAATTGTAATGGGTTTTAAATTAAATTACTTTATTTTATTTTAACTATTGTTATTTGGGCTGAAACATTTAATTTAATTTAAGCCCATGAGTGTGTTTAGTTGAGCCCAGCTGTTAAGAGGCTAGGGGGTTTTATGCTAAGTTTTATTTCTTTACCTATAAAAAAGCTTGTAAACCCTAAGCAAACATATGATGAATGAGGAGGCAGCCAATTATGTTTAATTGAAAGAGTGTTGTTCATTCATGAACATGTGATCTTATCAAGCTATGCTTGTGGCATTGAAATCATGACTTATCTCTCACCTTCTCATCTATCTCTTGGGAGTGGCGTCAATATCATTCTTGTTATAATTTTGGTTCTTGATTATCATATATTCAATGGGTCAAAATTCTTTATAATTTTGGTTCTTAAATGACATAATCAATGGGTCAAAAGTTTCATTGTAAACTTGTTTTAATCTTTCTTGGGGTTGTTGATTCAATTCGATCGTGGGTATCATATCTTTATATACGGGGTTCACATTAATGGCTATCTCCATCTCCTTGTAATAGTCCTCCACACTCTTAGAACTTTGGGTAAGGCTTTGCAATCGCTGGTATAGTTCCCTATACCAGTCTTCATAATAGTTTCCTCATTGTAGTTTTCATTCACCCTAAGTGTTTATAAGACCTTCCTCATTTCTCCTCCTATCTTGCACTAATTGCCCCCACCAAACCATGGCATAATCTACAAACTCGGCTGCATCTAACTTCACCTTCTTCTCCTCGGAAAAGTTATGACACTCAAAGACCAACTCTACTCGCTTCTCCCACTCTAGATACACATCAGGATCAGCATTCCCTTGGAAAGAGGGTATCTTCATCTTGATGCTACTAAATCTGGTCTATCGGGTCTATCATTTCATCTTCCTCTCTCATTCATATCCCCATAGTACCTATTATCTCTATTACCTCTACGACCACCTCTACTACCTCTAATTCTGCCCCTATTAGCATTAGTGGAAATGTCATCTCCTTCCAACTCTTCCCCATGTGAATCAACCTCTAATTCATCATTGCCACCACGGAATTCCAGAGTTCTCCTTTGCTGATCTCTTTGCAATCTAGCTATGGTATCATCTTGTCTATCCATTCGATGCCTAAAGTCTATAAATACTATGTTCATCCTCTCAAATTGTTGTTGCATTGCCTTGAGCATGAACGATACCAGTTGTATTTTCTCCTCCCTCAACTTTTTTACCTTTGTCTAACGACATGTTTGACACCTGAAAAGAATGTTAGTAAAGAAAATAATTCACAACACTCCCTTACGTGTTTCACTCTAGTCCTCACGTGTTTATTGCTCGACACTCTTGATTTAACTCAACACTGTCCATCCACACTCAAACTTTTCTTACCAAGTTCTTTATAGAACTAATCGATCACAACAATGTCACCCTTGAAATAATCACCCCTAACAAATCTCAACAAAGAAAAGAATGCACACAAGGAATACAAAAGAAATAAGGATCAACAATATCACAAGAATGACGAATAATGGAAAGCAATCTGATTTCAAGGAAGATTCGAAAACCGTAAAGGACTTGAATTGCAAGTAAGGAGAATTAATATCAACTCACTTCAATCAAAGCAATTTATGGTGTTCAATTTTTTTTTTGACACTTTTTTTCTGGGAATTTTTTTTTGATACCTTTTTTTTTTTTTTTTTTTTTTTTTTTTTATAACTCAAAGTAAAACGCACACAACTAAATTGAATGTAAATTGCAGATTTGAACCACAAACAAAATATTGATATGAATCTTGAAATTCTTGAAATTCAAGAATTCAAGAAACCCTAATTGATGAATTAAGAAACACAATTGTTTGTGACGTACGTGCATTAGAATTAAGAAGTAATGTGCTAGAAACAAAAGACAAACAAATATTGAGATGGTGCGTGCAGTTTGCAAGAACAAAGAAAACAAATAATATTTGTTTGTGACGTGCAGACAAGAAATAAAGAAAGTGGATTTGTGGTCTCCAAGAAACAAAAGAAAGATTGCATATAAAGATAATGGATATTGATTGTTTGGTGTGCAAGATCACAACATCAAAGATAATTATATATGTAAAAGTCACGGTCAATAACTTGTGATGCGCACACTTTAAGAATCAGAATAAAACAAACACAGATTCAAATTGCGGCAATTAATGGTGAAGTTTGTGATGCACAAATTTTCAAGACTAGAAAAGAATAACAAAAACAGATTGATGTGTAGATGGTGATATTGCGGCAATTCAAGAAACAAGAAAAACAAGATGGCGTCTTGCGGCAATAATAAAATCAAAAAGCAAGAAAATAAATTGATAAATCAAACCTGAATTAATTAACCGAAGCTCTAATACCAACTGATGCGAACCTCGTATATATCGAAACGACACCCACAATCAAATTGAAACATAACCCCAAGAAAGATTATTTAGATTTAAAGAAATCTTTGACCTGTTAATTAGCAAATCAAGAACCAAAGATATAATAACGCCACTCCCAAGAAAGAGATGAGAATGTGGGAGATAAGTCAATATTGATAAATCAAGAACAAATCTTGATGCAATTCTCAAAGTTCACAAAAGAACAATGGAGAAAAATTGAATCTTTATTCCATCAATAACTTATTGAAAATTCAGGTTTAATAAGCCTTATATAGGCATACAGTCCTATTCTTTATTGGAAACTAAATAAAACCCTATTTTAATTGACTTTGACTTTTCTAAACACACCCATATTGGGCTTTAATTTAAATAAATAACTCAGCCCTATAATTAAAAGCCTAATAAAAAGTCAAACAAATTAAACTAATTTAAAAAAAACCCATAATACAAATTAGGCCCAATTTAAATCAAACAAATAACTAATAGCCCAATTGCATTAGAATTGACATCCAAGCCTCAAGATTTCCTCAAGATTGATGTTCTTTGACTTGTTTTTGGACTTGAATAATATTTTGAAGCCTTGATGTCCCCTGCAAGTCATGTTGTGCAAGACTCTTGGCCCAAATATCTTGAACGGGCCTATTTAAAGCTTCATTCATCTTTTTAGCTCGAGCCCTTGTCATAGGTCCTCTATTGATACTTAAAGGATCCATTGACTTGCTTCTTGATTTCCATCACACCATATCTATGGGCTAAAGGCACCACACACACCCGTGTGAGGTTTAGAGGTCCTGCACGCCCATTGCACCATACGGCATGCCCCTTATGCTTATAGCGGTTTGGCATTCTTTCTTAGGGCCAAGTACACCACATATATGGGCTAACTGCACCACACACGCTCGTATGAGGTTTAGAGATCCTGTACTCCATATGCACCATAGGGCATACCTCATGCGTTTATAGTGGTTTGACATTCTTTCCTAACACCAAGTTCACCATATCTAACGGCTAAAAGCACCACACCCGCCCATGTGAGGTTTTGAGGTCCTGTTCGGCCCTTGAACCATATGGCATGCCCCATACGCTTATAGCGGTTTCACATTCTTTCCTAGGGCCATATACATCATATCTATGGGCTAAAGGCACCACATGCGACCGTGTGAGATTTCAAGGTCCTGTACGACCCTTGCACGATGCGGTACACCCACTGCGATTATAGCGGTTTGGAATTCTTTCCTAGTGGCACGTACACCATATCTTTGGGCTAATTGCACCACACATGCCCGTGTGAGATTTGCAGGTCTCGTACACCCTTTGCACCATTCGACACGTCCCTTGCGCTTATAGGCGTTTGCCATTTTTTCCTAGTGCCAAGTACACCATATTCGTAGCCTAAATGCACCACACACGCCCGTGTGAGGTTTAGAGGTCCTGCACGTCCCTTGCACCATACATGCCCCTTGCGCTTATAGCGGTTTGCCATTCTTTCCAAGGGCCAAATACACCATATCTGTGGGCTAAATGCATGACACACGGCCATGTGAGGTTTAGAGGTCCTGTACGCCCCTTGCATCATACGACACACCCCATGCATTTATAGCGGTTTTGCATTCTCTCCTAGGGCCAAGTACATCATATCTATGCCTAAACGCACCACGCACGCTCGTGTGAGGTTTAGAGGTCCTGGTACGCCCTTTGCACCATCCGGCATCCCCTTACGCTTATAGCTATTTGACATTCTTTGCTAGCGCCATGTACACCATATCTATGACCTAAACGCAACACACACGCCCCTTGCTCTTACAGCGGTTTGGCATTCCTTTATAAGGCCAAGTACACCATATCTGTGGGCTAAAGTGATGCGAACCCCATATATATCGATACGACACCCACAATCAAATTGAAACGCAACCCCAAGAAAGATTAAAACAAGTTTATAACGAAAACTTTGACCCATTGATTATGTCATTCAAGAACCAAAATTATAAAGAATTTTGACCCATTGAATATATGATAATCAAGAACCAAAATTATAACAAGAATGATATTGACGCCACTCCCAAGACATAGATGAGAAGGTGAGAGATAAGTCATGATTTTGATCGTCATAAGTATAGCTTGATAAGATCACATGTTCAACAATGAACAAATGAGAAATAAATCTCTCAATTACTTTATTCCATCCACCACTTCTTGAAAATTTAGGTTTAATAAGCCTTATATAGACATACAATCCTAAACCTTATTGGAAACTAAATAAAACCATATTTTTAATTGACTTTGACTTTGACTTTTTCTAAACATACCCATATTAGGTTTTTAATTTAAATAAATGACTCAGCCTCCTAAGTAAAAGCCTAATAAAATAAACTAATTTAAAACAATCCTATAATACAAATTAGGCCCAATTTAAATCAATTAAATAAATAACAGTCCGATTGCATTATAATTGACATTCAAGCCTCAAGATTTCCTCAAGATTGATGTTCTTGGACTTATTCTTGAACTTGAATAATATGTTGAAGCTTTGATGTTCCCTCCAAGCTGTTCAAGTCATGTTGTGCAAGAATCTTGACCCAAATATCTTGAACGAGCTCATTTAAATCTTCCTTCGTCTTTTTAGCTCGAGCTCTTGTCATAGGTCCTCTATTGATGCTCAATGAATCCATAGGCTTGCTTTCTGGGTTTCCATCATTCCCTCTTTCCTCAAAACTATTTGTCCTCAAATCGTGATCCGTCGTTATTGATGCGAACCTCGTATATAAAGTGATGCGAATCCCATATATATCGATACGACACCCACAAGCAAATTGAAACACAACCCCAAGAAAGATAATTTAGATTTCAAGAAAATCTTTGACCCGTTGATTAGCGAATCAAGAACCAAAGATATAACGACGCCACTCCCAAGAAAGAGATGAGAATGTGTGAGATAAGTCAAGATTGATAAATCAAGAACAAATCTTGATGCAATTCTTAAAGTTCACAAGAGAACAATGGAGAAAAGTCAAATCTTTTATTCAATTGACAACTGATTGAAAAGTTAGGTTTAATAAGTCTTATATAGGCATACAATCCTAAACCTTATTAGAAACCAAATAAAACCCTATTTTTAATTGACTTTGACTCTTTGACTTTTTGACTTTGACTTTGACTCTTTCCTAAACACACCCATATTGGGCTTTTTAATGACTCAGCCTCCTAATTAATTAATAAATTAAACTAAATTAAAAACAATCCCATAATACAAATTAGGCCCAATGTAAATCAATTAAATAAATAACAGCCCAATTGCATTATAATCGACACTCAAGCCTCAAGATTTCTTCAAGATTGATGTTCTTGGACTTGTTCTTGAACTTGAATAATATTTTGAAGTCTTGATGTTCCCTCCAAGCTGTCCAAGTCATGTTGTGTAAGACTCTTGGCCCAAATATCTTGAACGGGCCCATTTAAAGCTTCCTTCATCCTTTTAGCTCGAGCCCTCATCATAGGTCCTCCATTGATGCTCAAGGATCCATAGGCTTGCTTCCTTGGTTTCCATCATTTCCCCTCTCCTCAAAAGGATTTGTCCTCAAATCGGAACCTACATCAAAATCAAAAGGAGAAAGATCAGAAACATTAAAAGTAGCACTAACATTATACTCACCTAGCAAGTCTATCTTGTATGCATTGTCATTGATACGTTCAAGCACTTGGAATGGACCATCTCCACGCGGCTGCAACTTCGATTTCCGTTGAATAGGAAACCTCTTCTTGCGCATATGCACCCAAATCCAATCTCCTGGTTCGAACACAATTCTCTTTCGCCCCTTATTAGCTTGAGTAGCATATTGCTCGGTTCGCCTCTCAATATGTTGCCTAACTCTCTCGTGTAATTGCTTAACAACTTCAGCTTTCTTCTTACCATCCAAGTTAGCTCTTTCCTCCATAGTTAAAGGTATCAAATCCAAAGGAGTAAGTGGATTGAACCCATACACAACTTCGAATGGTGAACAACCAGTAGTTGAATGCACACTTCTGTTGTAAGCAAACTCAACATGTGGCAATCAATCTTCCCAATTCTTTAAATTCTTTTAGATAATGGAACGCAACAAAGCACCCAAAGTTCTGTTAACCACCTCCATTTGTCCTTCGGTTTGCGGATGACAAGCAGTAGAAAACAATAACTTTGTTCCTAGCTTCCCCAACAAAGTCCTCCAAAAATGGCTTAAGAACTTTGTATCTCGATATGAAACAATGCTCTTTGGCACTCCATGAAGTCGAACAATCTCCTTGAAGAATAACTCAGCAACATGTGTGGCGTTATCGGTCTTGTGACATGGTATGAAATGAGTCATCTTCGAAAACCTGTCAACCACAACAAACATCGAATCTCGGCCTTTTCTGGACCTAGGTAAACCCAATACAAAATCCATTGAAATATCAATCCAAGGTTCACTAGGTATGGGCAAAGGTGTATACAAACCATGGGGTAAAACTTTAGACTTAGACTTTCTACATGTGATGCACTTCTCACACATTCTCTCAATATCTCTCTTCATGTGTGGCCAAAAGAAATGCTCATCTAACACATCCAAAGTCTTTCTAACATCAAAATGTCCCATTAAACCTCCCCCATGTGCTTCTCGAACTAGCAATTCTCTTATAGACCCTTGAGGAATGCACAATCTACTCTCCTTAAACAATTACCCCTCATGTCTATAAAATTTACCAAATGCACCTTTCTGACAAGCAACATACACAGAAGCAAAATCAGGATCATTCACATACAAATCTTTAATATGCTCAAACCCTAACAATCTTGCATTCAAAGTAGAAATCAAAGTATACTTGTGAGATAATGCATCAGCTACAATGTTTTTCTTTCCCTGTTTATACTTGATCACGTAAGGAAATGTTTCTATGAATTCTACCCATTTAGCATGCCTCCTACTCAACTTACCTTGTCCTTTCAAATGCTTCAAGGACTCATGGTCAGTATGGATTACAAACTCTTTAGGCCACAAATAATGTTGCCAGTTTTCTAAGGCCCTAACTAAAACATACAACTCTTTATCATAAGTAGGATAATTCAACGATGCTCCACTCAATTTCTCACTAAAATAAGCTATAGGACGCCTATCTTGCATAAGAACAGCCCCTCTACCTATTCCTGATGCATCACACTCAATCTCAAATGTCTTAGAGAAATCAGGTAATGCAAGCAATGGTGCAGAACATAATCTATCCTTAATCAAATCAAATGCATGTTGTTATTCACTTTCCCATTTAATAAAACCCACACTCTTTTTCACAACCCCAGTTAATGGTGCAGCTATGTTACTAAAGTCTTTAACAAATCTCCTGTAAAAACTAGCCAACCCATGAAAGCTACGCACTTCACTAACATTTCTAGGTCTAGGTCACTCTCTAATAGCCTTAACCTTCTCCTCATCTACTTCTATCCCTTCTGCCGTAACAACATAGTCCAAAAATACAATCTTATCAGTGCAAAAGGAACACTTTTTCAAATTAGCATACAACTTTTCTTTTCTTAACACATCAAGCACACAATGCAAATGCCTAACATGTTCATCTATGCTCTTGCTGTACACTAATATATCATCAAAATAGACCACAACAAATTTTCCAATGAAAGAACGCAAAACATGATTCATTAATCTCATGAAAGTACTAGGTGCATTAGTTAAACCAAAAGGCATGACTAACCACTCATACAAACCATGTTTCGTTTTAAATGCAGTTTTCAATTCATCTCCTTCTTTCATTCTAATTTGATGATATCCACTTTTAAGATCAATCTTAGAAAACACACAAGATCCATGCCATTCATCCAACATGTCTTCTAATCTAGGTATGGGATGTCGATACTTAACTGTAATTTTGTTGACAGCTCTGCAATCGATGCACATACGCCAAGTCTCATCCTTCTTAGGCACAAGTAATACTGGTACGGCACATGGACTCATGCTCTCCCTCACATGCCCCTTTTTCATCAACTCTTCAACCTGTCTTTGAAGCTCCTTTGTCTCCTCGGGATTACTTCTATATGCTGGTCGATTTGGAATTGAAGCTCCGGTTATGAAGTCAATTTGATGTTCTATTCCCCTCTTTGGTGGCAATCCATCTGGTATGTCCTTAGGGAATACATCCTTGAAATCCTGCAAAAGAGTTGTAACAATACTAGGCAAAGACAAATCAAGGTCAGAGTTAAAAAAATAAGCATCTTTGTACAAAAGTACAAATATTTGCTGCTTGGCTAGAAAAGCAACCTCACATCGCTCTCTTTGGCATAGATACTCATTTTCTTTTTCTCACTTTTCTTCCTCTCATTCTCTCGTTTACACTCAAGTCTTTTGTCACTCTTTCTCTCACACTCAACTCCCTTTCTCTCGACCTCACTAGTGTTTGAACTCTCAACCTCTCTTCTTCCCTCGCTCTCTTTCTTTTGCTCACTCTCTCTTATCCTCACTTGATCTTCATACACCTGTCTAGGTGTTAATGGTACAAGAGTGATTGTTCGCCCATTCATGGTAAAAGAATATCTATTCTTAAACCCATCATGTATTACTCTCCTATCATATTGCCATGGACGACCCAAAAGCAAGTGTCATGCATGCATCGGTACAACATCACATAACACCTTATCCTTGTACCTACCAATAGCAAAGGATACTAGCACCTGTTTTGTCACCTTTACTTCTCCACAATCATTCAACCACTGTAACTTATATGGTTTAGGATGTTTTGAAGTAGGTAAACTCAATTTCTCCACTAATTCGGTACTAGCAACATTGGTGCAGCTACCCCCATCAATTATCATACTACAAACTCTATCCTTGATATAGCATCTAGTATGGAAAATATTATCACGTTGCACCTCATCATCTTCCTTCACTTGCATAGTTAGAGCAAGTCTTGCCACTAGCAACTTTCCATCTGTGGGATACTCAATTTCAACATCACTAGTATCTTCCAACGGTGGCATCTCATCATCATCACTCTCCCCGTCGATCTCTATATCTCCATCCTCTCTTAGAATCATAGTTCGCTTATTAGGACAGTGCGAAGCTATGTGACCTTTTCCCAAACACCTGAAACATTGGATATCCCTATTTCTGCCTTGTGTTGCCACGGCCTTGCCCTTATCATGGCTGCTAGCCCTACCCTTCTTAGGCTTAGCACTCTCGGCCTTAGGCTTTTGTGATGACCTATCTTCTTTTCTACTCCAATTCGACTTCCAAGTGGATGTGGAACCCGAATTTCTGCCATATTGTGACATTGAACCCTTCCTTTTGAGTTGTTTCTCCACTTTCATAGCCATATGGACAAAGTCTTCAAGCTCCACATAATGTTGTAACTCAACAATATTGGCAATGTCTTCATTCAATCCTTGCAGAAATCGTGCCATAGTAGCCTCCCTATCTTCCTTAATATTGCTCTAACCATGGCTATCTCCATCTCCTTGTAATAGTCTTCCACGCTCTTAAGACCTTGGGTAAGGCTTTGCAAGTGCCGGTAAAGTTCCCTATAGTATGACCTAGGAACAAACCGCTTCCTCATAACAGTTTTCATCTCACCCCAAGTGTTTATAGGACGTTCCTCGTTTCTCCTCCTATCTTGCACTAATTGTCCCCACCAAACCACGGCATAATCTACAAACTCGGCTGCAACTAACTTCACCTTCTTCTCCTCCGAAAAGTTATGACACTCAAAGACCAACTCTACTCGCTTCTCTCACTCTAGAAACACATCAGGATCAGTCTTCCCATGAAAAGAAGGTATCTTCATCTTAATGCTACTAAGATCCTTATTTAGTCTATCGGGCCTATCATCCCATCTTCCTCTCTCATTCACATCTCCATAGTACCTATTATCTCCGTTACCTCTACCACCTCTAATTCTGCCCCTATTAGCATGAGTAGAAATGTCATCTCCTTCTAACTCTTCCCCATGTAAATCAACCTCTAATTCATCATTGACACCATGTAATTCCGGAGTTCTCCTTTGCGGATCTCTATGCAGTCTAGCTATGGCAGCATCTTGTCTATCCATTCGATCCCTAAAATCCATAAACACCATGTTCATCCTCTCAAATTGTTGTTGCATTGCCTTGAGCATGAATGATACATCCGTATTTTCTCCCCCTTCAACTTCTTTACTTTTGTCTAACGACATGTTTGACACCTGAAAAAAACGTTAGTAAAGAAAATAATTCACACACTCCCTCACGTGTTTCACTCTAGTCCTCATGTGTTTATCACTCGGCACTCTTGATTTAACTCAACACTCCCTGTCCACACTCAAACTTTTCTCACCAAGTTCTTTATAGAACTAATTGATCACAACAAGTTCGGCCTTGAAATAATCACCCCTGACAAATCTCAACATAGAAAAGAATGCGCACAAGGAATACGAATGAAATAAGGACCAACAATAACACGAGAATGTCGAATAATAGAAAGCAGTATGATTTTCAAGAAAGATTCGAAAACCATAAAGGTCTTGAATTGCAATTAAGGATAATCAATATCAACTCACTTCAATCCAAGCAATTTATGGCGTTCAATTTTCTTTTTTTTTTTTTTTGACATTTTTTTTTTTGGGATTTTTTTTTCTTCTGATACTGTTTTTTTTTTTTTTTTTTTGACTCAAACTAGAACGCACACAAACTAAATTGAATGTAAATTGTGGATTGAATCAATAGAATTCTTGATGTTACTTTCCAATAAAGAAATTATTATCAATCAAATCTTCAATCAAGAATCCAAATTAATGAGTCAAGAAACACTCAACCAGAAAGCAATGTAAAGAAACAGATCAAGGAAAGACAAAAGAAAGTAATTGGCGTGCAGACTCACAGAATTTGAAAAGAACAATTTATATGTGTAACTCTTGGTGATGCACGCAGTTTAAGACCAAAATTAAAACAAATTCAGATTCATGTTGCGGCAATTCAAGTAGAATGGTGATGTGCGGCAATTAATGGTCATGTTTGTGATGCACGAATTTCAAGACCCAAAAAAGAATAACAAAACCAGAATGATGCGTGTACTGTGTGCAAGTTGCAAGAACAAAGAGAAAAAAATATTGAAGAATGATTATGGTGATGCACAATAAGGAATAATTCGAAGACAATAAAATAATCAAACCTGAATTAATTAACTGAAGCTCTGATACCAACTGATGCAAACCCCATATATATCGATACGACACTCACAAGCAAATTGAAACACAACCCCAAGAAAGATAATTCAGATTTCAAGAAAATCTTTGACCCGTTGATTAGCGAATCAAGAACCAAAGATATAACGACGCCACTCCCAAGAAACAGATGAAAATGTGGGAGATAAGTCAAGGTTGATAAATCAAGAACAAATTTTGATGCAATTCTCAAAGTTCAGAAGAGAACAATGGAGAAAGTTAAATCTTTTATTCAATTGACGACTGATTGAAAAGTTAGGTTTAATAAGTCTTATATAGGCATACAATCCTAAACCTTATTGGAAACCAAATAAAACCCTATTTTTAATTGACTTTGACTCTTTGACTTTTTGACTTTGACTTTGACTCTTTCCTAAACACACCCATATTGGGCTTTTTAATGACTCAGTCTCCTAATTAATTAATAAATTAAACTAAATTAAAAACAATCCCATAATACAAATTAGGCCCAATGTAAATCAATTAAATAAATAATAGCCCAATTGCATTATAATCAACACCCAAGCCTCAAGATTTCTTCAAGATTGATGTTCTTGGACTTGAATAAAATTTTGAAGTCTTGATGTTCCCTCCAAGCTGTCCAAGTCATGTTGTGCAAGACTCTTGGCCCAAATATCTTGAACGGGCCCATTTAAAGCTTCCTTCATCCTTTTAGCTCGAGCCCTCGTCATAGGTCCTCCATTGATGCTCAAACGATCCATAGGCTTGCTTCCTTGGTTTCCATCATAAAGATATGACACCCACAATCAAATTGAAACACAACCCCAAGAAAAGATTAAAACAGGTTTATAATGAAACTTTCACTCTAACTATGACTTTTTCTAAACATACTCATATTGGGCTTCTAATTTAAATAAATGACTCAGCCTCCTAATTAAAAGCCTAATAAAATAAACTAATTTAAAACAATCTCATAATACAAATTAGGTCCAATTTAAATCAATTAAATAAATAACAGCCCAATTGCATTATAATTGACACCCAAGCCTCAAGATTTCTTCAAGATTGATGTTCTTGGACTTGTTCTTGAACTTGAATAATATGTTGAAGCTTTGATGTTCCCTCCAAGCTGTCCAAGTCATGTTGTGCAAGACTCTTGACCCAAATATCTTGAACTAGCTCATTTAAATCTTCCTTCATCCTTTTAGCTCGAGCCCTTGTCATAAGTCCTCCATTGATGCTCAACGGATCCATAGGCTTGCTTTCTGGGTTTCGCTCTGATACCAACTGTTGCGAACCCCGTATATAAAGATACGACGCCCACAATTAAATTGAAACATAACCCCAATAAAGATTAAAACAGGTTTATAACGAAAACTTTGACCCATTGATTATATTATTCAAGAACCAAAATTATAAAGAAATTTGACTCATTGAATATATGATAATCAAGAACCAAAATTATAACAATAATGATATTGACACCACTCCCAAGACATAGATGAGAAAGTGAGAGATAAGTCATGATTTCGATCGCCACAAGCATAGCTTGATAAGATCACATGTTTAACAATGAACAAAAGATAAACAAATCTCTCAATTACTTTATTCCATCAACCACTTCTTGAAAATTTAGGTTTAATAAGCCTTATATAGGCATACAATCCTAAACCTTATTGGAAACTAAATAAAACCCTATTTTTAATTGACGTTGACTTTGACTCTTTCTAAACTCTGACTTTAACTTTCTCTAAACATACCCATATTGGGCTATTAATTTAAATAAATGACTCAGCCTCCTAATTAAAAACCTAATAAAATAAACTAATTTAAAACAATCTCATAATACAAATTAGGCCTAATTTAAATCAATTAAATAAATAACAGCCCGATTGCATTATAATTGACACCCAAGCCTCAAGATTTCCTCAAGATTGATGTTCTTGTACTTGTTCTTGAGCTTGAATAATATGTTAAAGCTTTGATGTTCCCTCCAAGCTGTCCAAGTCATGTTGTGCAAGACTCCTGACCCAAATATCTTGGACGAGCTCATTTAAATCTTCCTTCATCCTTTTAGCGCGAGCCCTTGTCATAGGGCCTCCATTGATGCTCAACGAATCCATAGGCTTGCTTTCTGGGTTTCCATCATAAAGGCACCACACACGCCCGTATGAGGTTTAGATGTCTTGTACGCACCTTGTACCATACGACATGCCCTTTGCACTTAAAGCGGTTTGGCATTCTTTCCTAAGGCCAAGTACACCATATCTATGGGCTAAATGCACCACACACACCCGTGCGAGGTTTAGTGGTCCTATACGCCCTTTGCACCATATGGCATGCCCCATGCGCTTATACTAGTTTTGCCTTCTTTCTTACGGCCAAGTACATCATATCTATGGGCTAAATGATGGAAACCAAGATAGCAATCATGGAGAACAATGAGACAATTAGACAACGAGCCAATTGGACTTAATTTTGAAGGCTTTGGGATGCTAATTGAATGCAATTGGACTTTATTAGGCTTCACAATATTATTCAAGTCCAAGAACAAGTCCAAGAACATCAATCTTGAAGAAATCTTGAGTCTTGGGTGTCAATTATAATGCAATTGGTCTGTTATTTAATTGTTTAATGTAAATTGGGCCTAATTTATATTATAGGATTGTTTTAAATTTGTTTAATTTATTAGGCTTTTAATTATAGGGCTGAGTCATTTATTTTTAAATTAAAAGCCCAACATGGGTATGTTTAGGAAAAGGTAAAGTCAAAGTCAAAGTCAAAGTCAAAGTTAGAGTCATAGTCAATTAAAAATAGGGTTTTATTTAGTTTCCAATAAGGTTTAGGATTGTATGCCTATTTAAGGCTTATTAAACCTAAATTCTGAAGGAGTTATTTGATGGAATAAAGTAATTGAGAGATTTGTTTCTCTTTTGTTCATTGTTGAACATGTGATCTTATCAAGCTATGCTTGTGGTGATCGAAACCATGACTTATCTCTCACCTTCTCATCTATGTCTTGGGAGTGGCGTCAATATCATTCTTATGATAATTTTGGTTCTTGATTATCATATATTCAATGGGTCAAAATTCTTTATAATTTTGGTTCTTGAATGACATAGTCAATGGGTCAAAGTTTTAGTTATAAACCTGTTTTAATCTTTCTTGGAGTTGTGTTTCAATTTGCTTGTGGATGTCGTATCTTTATATACGGGGTTCGCATCACTAAACATAGCACACACACCCGTGTGAGGTTTAGAGGTACTATACGCCCCTTGCACCATAAGGCATGCCCCTTGCGCTTATAGCGGTTTGGCATTCTTTTATAGCGCCAAGTACACCATATCTATGGGCCAAACGCACCACACAAGCCCATGTAAGGTTTTGAGGTCTTGTTCGGCCCTTGAATCATACGACACGCCCCATGCGCTTATAGCGATTTTGCATTCTTTCCTAGGGCCAAGTACATCATATCTATGGGCTAAATGAACCATACGCGCCTGTGTGAGATTTAGAGCTCCTATAGGCCTCTTGCACCTTGTGGCACGCCCCTTGTGCTTATTGTGGTTTGGCATTCTTTCCTAGGGGGAAGTACACCATATCTACGGGTTAAAGGCACCACACGGCCGTGTGAGGTTTAGATGTCCTGCACACCCCTTGCACCATACGGCATGCCCCTTGTGCTTGTAGCGGTTTGGCATTCTTTCTTAGGGTCAAGTACACCACATATATGGGCTAACTGTACCACACATGCTCGTGTAAGGTTTAGAGTTCCTGTACTCCATTTGCACCATAGGGTATATACCCCATGAGTTTATAGCAGTTTGACATTCTTTCCTAACACCAAGTTCACCATATCTATGGGCTAAAAGCACCACACACGCCCATGTGAGGTTTTGAGGTGTTGTTTGGCCCTTGAACCATACGGCATGCCTAATGCGCTTATAACGGTTTCGCATTCTTTCCTAAGGCCATGTACATCATATCTATGGGCTAAATGCACCACACGCGACTGTGTGAGGTTTAGAGGTCCTGTACGCCCCTTGCACGATGCGGCGTGATGCGGCACGCCCACTGCGATTACGGCGGTTTACGATTCTTTCCTAGTGTACACTAATACGAACCCTGTATATAAAGATACGACATCCACAACCAAATTGAAACACAACCCCAAGAAAGATTAAAACAGGTTTATAACGAAAACTTTGACTCATTGATTATGTCATTCAAGAACCAAAATTATAAAGAATTTTGACCAATTGAATATATGATAATCAAGAACCAAAATTATAACAAGAATGATATTGACGCCACTCCCAAGACATAGATGAGAAGGTGAGAGATAAGTCATGGTTTCGATCGCCACAAGCATAGCTTGATAAGATCACATGTTTAACAATGAACAAAAGAGAAACAAATCTCTCAATTACTTTATTCCATCAACAACTTCTTCAAAATTTAGGTTTAATAAGCCTTATATAGGCATACAATCCTAATCCTTATTGAAAACCAAATAAAACCCTATTTTTAATTGACTTTGACTTTTCCTAAACACACCCATATTGGACTTTTAATTTAAATAAATGACTCAGTCCTATAATTAAAAACCTAATAAATTAAACTAGTTTAAAACAGTCTCATAATACAAATTAGGCCCAATGTAAATCAATTAAATAAATAACAGCTCAATTGCACTATAATTGGCACTCAAGTCTCAAGATTTCCTCAAGATTAATGCTCTTGAACTTGTTCTTGAACTTGAATAATATTTTTGAAGCCTTGATAAAGTCCAATTGCATTCAATTAGCGTCCAAAGCCTTCAAGATTAAGTCCAATTGCCTCGTCCTCCATGATTGCTATCTTGGTTTCCATCATTCCTGTTTTCCTCAAAATGATTTGTCCTCAAATCGTGAAATCTGTAATGTTGTCCAAGGGAGTTGATTGAAACTTGAAAAGAATGTTAGAGAAGACCTCACGCACTCCCTCGTGTGTTTTACTCCACTCACTCACGTATTTATCACTCAACACTTCGTGTCCACGCTCAAACTTTTCATTTTTTTTTCTCTCTCTTTTTTTTTTTTTTTCTTTTAACTCAAATTAGAACGCAAAAAAAACTAAATTGAATATAAATTGTGGATTGAATCAATAAAATTCTTGATGTTACTTGCCAACCAAGAAATTATTATCAATCGAATCTGGCAATCAAGAATCCAGATTAATGAATCAAGAAACACCAAGAAGCAAATATGTAATGCATTACTTGATATAAAATATAAATCTTGGTGTATTGAATAATTAGATCAGACCTGGAAACCAGAGAAACAAACAAATATATTGATACTAAGGGCTGGATGTTGGCGTGGAGATGCAAGAACAAAGAACAAAATATTGCTGGTATCAATTTGTGAGGCGTGCAGATTTCAAGAATGTGATGCATGCAGATTGCAAGAACAAAGAATAAAAAAAAAATATTGATGGTTGATATTGGGGCAATTAAGGAAACAAGAAAGCAAGAAACAAGAATATAAAAGACTGATGCTATGGACGCAGACAATGACAAAGTGAATTGATTTGTGATCCTCAAAAAAAAAAAAAAAACAAAACAAAAGAAAGATAATGGGTGTTAGTGTGCGGCAAAGTCAAGAAACAAACAAATAGTGATGTTGATCAAGAGTTTGGTGCGGCAATAAAATAATGTAAGCAAAAGAAACTAACAAAATAATGGACACTTGAAAACAAGAAACAATGTGCGGTTAACAGTGTGACTTGATGATGATCGATAAATCTGACTAAAAAAAAAAACAAGTTCAAACTTGATTTGTCCAATAATATATTGATGAACCAGTATGTTGCAAATTCAAACAATATATGGGCTAAAAGCAACACACACACTGATGGAAACCAAGATATCAATCATGGAAGACAAAGATACAATTGGACAACGAGGCAATTAAAGGCGATCGTGCTTAATCTTGAAGGCTTTGAACGCTAATTGAAGACAATTGAAAGCAAACTGAAGTTAATTGGGTTTTAATTAATTTGGGCTTAATTTGTATTATGGGATTGTTTTAATTTAGTTTAATTTATTAGGCTTTTTAATTAGGAGGCTAAGTTAATAAAGAGCCCAAATGAGTGTGTTTAGAAAAAGTCAAAGTCAGAGTCAGAGTCAAAGTTAGAGTCATAGTCAATTAAAAATAGGGTTTTATTTAGTTTCCAATAAGGAATAGGATTGTATGCCTATATAAGGCTTATTAAACCTAAATTCTAAAGGAGTTGCTTATGGAATAAAGTAATTGAGAGATTTGTTTCTCTTTTGTTCATTGTTGAACATGTGATCTTATCAAGCTATGCTTGTGGCGATCGAAACTATGACTTATCTTCCACCTTCTCATCTATGTCTTGGGAGTGGCGTCAATATCATTCTTATTATAATTTTGGTTCTTGATTATCATATATTCAATGGGTCAAAATTCTTTATAATTTTGGTTCTTGAATGACATAGTCAATGGGTCAAAGTTTTCGTTATAAACCTGTTTTAATCTTTCTTGGGGTTGTGTTTCAATTTGATTGTGGGTGTTGTATCTTTATATACGGGGTTCGCATAAGTTGGTATCAGAGCTTTGGGTATTAATTCAGGTTTGATTTATCAATTTAATTTCTTATTTTTCTGATTCTCTTTTGTTTGCCGCAAAATCAATATCTTTCTCATTCTTGATTAGCCGCATATCAATTCTTCACATTCGTGTCTTCTTTTTATATTTTGTTTCTTGACTTTGCCGCAAAATAAGATCAGCCGCATCACAAAACTGAAACATATAATTATTCTTTGCTTTTGTGATCTTGCACGCCACACAATCAATGTCCATTATCTTTTGTTTCTTGGAGACCACAAATCAACTTTCTTTGTTTTTTTTTTTCCGCACGTCACAAACAAATATTAATTGTTTTTCTTTGTTCTTGCAAACTGCACACACCATCTCAATATTTGTTTGTCTTTTGTTTCTACTGCACATACGTCACAAACAATTGTGTTCTTGTTTCTTGAGGAGCCGCACATCATCAATTATCTTGAATTCTTGAATTTCTTGAATTTCAAGATTCATATCAATATTTTGTTTGTGGTTCAAATCTGCAATGATTTAAAATGAAAAGCAAAAGTTTGAGAGTGGAAAGGGAGTCTTGAGGGATAAACACATGAGTGGAGTGAAACACGTGAGAGAGTGTGTGAGATTTTTTTATCTAACATTCTTTTCAGGTCTCAATCACATCTTCGAACAACAATAACGATGGATCACGATTTGAGGACAAATCATTTTGAGGAAAGTGGGAATGATGGAAACCAAGATATCAATCATGGAAGACAAAGATACAATTGGACAACGAGGCAATTAAAGGCAATCGTGCTTAATCTTGAAGGCTTTGAACGCTAATTGAAGACAATTGGAAGCAAATTGAAGTTAATTGGGTTTTAATTAATTTGGGCTTAATTTGTATTATGGGATTGTTTTAATTTAGTTTAATTTATTAGGCTTTTAATTAGGAGGCTAAGTTAATAAAGAGCCCAAATGAGTGTATTTAGGAAAAGTCAAAGTCAAAGTCAAAGTCAGAGTCAGAGTCAAAGTTAGAGTCATAGTCAATTAAAAATAGGGTTTTATTTAGTTTCCAATAAGGAATAGGATTGTATGCCTATATAAGGCTTATTAAACCTAAATTCTAAAGGAGTTGCTTATGGAATAAAGTAATTGAGAGATTTGTTTCTCTTTTGTTCATTGTTGAACATGTGATCTTATCAAGCTATGCTTGTGGCGATTGAAACTATGACTTATCTCCCACCTTCTCATCTATGTCTTGGGAGTGGCGTCAATATCATTCTTATTATAATTTTGGTTCTTGATTATCATATATTCAATGGGTCAAAATTCTTTATAATTTTGGTTTTTGAATGACATAGTCAATGGGTCAAAGTTTTCGTTATAAACCTGTTTTAATCTTTCTTGGGGTTGTGTTTCAATTTGATTGTGGGTGTCGTATCTTTATATACAGGGTTCGCATCACACACCCATGTGAGGTTTTGAGGTCCTGTTCGGTCCTTGAACCATACGGCATGCCCCATGCGCTTATAGCGGTTTTGCATTCTTTCCTAGGGCCATGTACATCATATCTATGGACTAAATGCACCACACATGACCGTGTGAGGTTTAGAGGTCCTGTCCACCCCTTGCATGATGCGGCATGATACGGCACGCCTACTACGATTACAGCGTTTACCATTCGTTCCTAGTGTACACCATATCTTTGGGCTAAATGCACCACACACGCCCATGTGAGATTTGCAGGTCCCGTACACCCTTTGCAAGATTCAACACGCCCCTTACGCTTATAGCGGTTTGGCACTCTTTCCTAGTGCCAAGCACACAATATCCGTAGACTAAATACACCACACACGCTCGTGTGATGTTTAGAGGTCATGCATGCCCCTTACACAATACGACATGCCTCTTGCGCTTATAGCGGTTTGGCATTCTTTCCTAGGGCCAAATACACCATATCTGTGGGCTAAAATGCACGACACACGCCCGTGTAAGGTTTAGAGGTCTTGTACGCCCTTTGCACCATACGGCACACCTCATGCGTTCATAGCGGTTTTGCATTCTTTGCTAGGGCCAAGTACATCATATCTATGCGTTAAACGCACCACACACGTCCGTGTAACGTTTAGAGGTCTTGATATGCCCCTTGCGCTTATAGCGGTTTGACATTCTTTCCTCGCCCTAAGTACACCATATCCACGGGCTAAACATACCACACACGCTTATTTGAGGTTTACAGGTCCTGTACGCCCCTTTCACCATACGGCACGCTCCTTGCTCTTTTAGCGGTACCATATTCATTTCTAGGGCCAAGTTCACCATATCTATTGGCTAAAGGCACCACACACGCCTGTATGAGGTTTAGATGTTGTGTACACCCTTTGTACCATATGACATGCCCCTTGCACTTACAGCGGCTTGGCATTCTTTCCTAGGGCCAAGTACGCCATATCTGTGGGCTAAATGCACCACACACGCCCGTGCGAGGTTTAGAGGTCCTATAATCCTTTTGAACCATATGGCATGCCCTATGAGCTTATAGTAGTTTGGCATTTTTTCTTAGAGCCAAGTACATCGTATCTATGGGCTAAATGTACCGCACATGCCCGTGTGAGATTTAGAGGTCCTATACGCCCCTTGCACCATACGACATACCCCTTGCGCTTATAGTGGTTTGGCATTCTTTTCCAATGCCAAGTACACCATATCTAAGGGCTAAACACACCACATACGCCTGTGTGAGGTTTAGAGGTCTTGTACGCCCCTTACACCATACGACATGCCCCTTGCGCTTATAGTGGTTTGACATCTTTCCTAGTGCCAAGTACACTATATCTATGGGCTAAACGCACCACGCACGCCCGTGTGAGGTTTTGAGGTCTTGTTCGGCCCTTGAACCATATGGCATGCCCCATGCGCTTATAGCGATTTCGTATTCTTTCCTAGGGCCAAGTACATCATATCTATGGGCTAAATGCACCACACACGCCTGTATGAGGTTTAGAGCTCCTATAGGCCCCTTGCACCTTGCAAGACGCCCCTTGTGCTTATTGTGGTTTGGCATTCTTTCCTAGGGAGAAGTACACCATATCTACGGGCTAAAAGCACCACACATGCACGTGTGAGGTTTAGAGGTCCTGCACGCCCCTTGCACCATACGGCATGCCCCTTGTGCTTATAGTGGTTTGGCATTCTTTCTTAGGGCCAAGTACACCACATATATGGGCTAACTGCACCACACACGCTTGTGTGAGGTTTAGAGGTCCTGTAGTCCATTTGCACCATAAGGCATACCCCATGCGTTTATAGCGGTTTGGCATTCTTTCCTAACACAAGTTCACCATATCTAGGGGCTAAAAGCACCACACATGCCCATGTGAGGTTTTGAGGTCCTGTTCGGCCCTTGAACCATACGGCATGCCCCATGCGCTTATAGTGGTTTCGCATTCTTTCCTAAAGCCATGTACATCATATCTATGGACTAAATGCACCACACACAACCGTGTGAGGTTTAGAGGTCCTGCATGCCCCTTGCATGATGCGGCATGCCCACTACAATTACAGTGGTTTGGGATTCTTTCCTAGTGGCAAGTACACCATATCTTTGGGCTAAATGCACCACACACGCCCGTGTGAGTTTTGCAAGTCCCGTGCACCCTTTGCACCATTCGACATGCCCCGTGCACTTATAGTAGTTTGGCATTCTTTCCTAGTGCCAAGTACACCATATCCAAAGGCTAAATGCACTACAGACGCCCATGTGAGGTTTAGACGTCTTGCACGCCCCTTGCACCATACAGCATGCCCCTTGCGCTTATAACGGTTTGACATTCTTTTCTAGGGCCAAATACACCATATCTGTGGGCTAAATGCACAACACATGCCCGTGTGAGGTTTAGAGGTCCTGTACACCCTTTGCACCATATAGCACACCCCATGCGTTTACAGTGGTTTTGCATTCTTTTCTAGGGTTAAGTATATCATATCTATGCGTTAAACGCACCGCACACGCTTGTGTGAGGTTTAGAAGTCTTGGTACACCCCTTGCACCATATTGAAGGGAAAATTTCGATTTTAATTGAATTGCGGAAACGTGAATTTTAAAAATTTTCAAATAAAACATACCCAATCGATAATAGTAATAATGATTCAATAATTAATTCATAAGATCGAATCTTACCTTGCATAAAGATTGAATTGATCCCTTTTGATTCGCAGATTCTTCACCACCTGATCTTCCTTGCTATGACTCTTCACAAAAGAAACTGTGTGTGGGCACAATCTTTTGAAGATCCTTTTTAAGTAGATGGTTATTGGATGATTTTTAATCAATGGAAATTTTTGATTCAAATAGTCAAAAATTCTCTCAATCACCTCTCTTCTTACCAATCATAAAAACATCTTTTTATATATATTGGTAAACTAAGGCTCTTCCTATTTAATAAGGAATCCAAATTCCTATTTAAATTGAAAGACTTAATTTATATCCAATATGGAATCAAATTCCTTATTGGATTAGAATTCTATTCTTTTAATTTAATATGGAATCTAATTCCCATTAAATTAAAACTCTTTTAATATAATTTAAATGGAATCTTATTCCAATTAAAATTATTATTTCCATTAATTAATTAAATGATTATTTCATTAAATTAAATGATTCTAAATCATAATTAATTTAATGACATCATTTATAATTGAACCCATGACCTCTACAAATAATTAAATAATTAACCATTAATTAAATAATTATAAATATTTAAATAATCAAATTATTTAAATAATTTTTGAACATGTACATAAATTTATATGTACACCAATAATCGGACAATCCAATTATATTCTTCAACTTGTTTCTTATGTGGTTGTGAGCTAGCAAGGGGACCAAATGGACCTACAATTTGAGCTCCAATAATATCGGAATTATTAATTAAACTCTTTAATTAATAATTCACTATTATTAACCTTAGAGTTACTCCACTAAAAACTTAAGGTTGCACTCTCAAAATTGTAGATGTTTTACACAATTTGAATTTTTAGTGTCCATCGATTTAATCATTTCATATCGTTCGATCCTCCACAAGTAGTTCATAATTAGAGCTAGGTTATTAAAATCCGTTATACCTCTCTAATTATATCTTGTTCCATTAAGTACCATTGATTCTCTAATGAACAATATATCCATAACAACTTATGAATTTATCTTTCCATTTACTCATAAACAGAAAATTGAGCGCTCTTATTGTTCAAGACCCGAATCAACACTTAAGGGAACTACTCATCTACTTCTCGCAAGAAGGAGTGGATTCCACTATTGTGTAGAATGTTCCCAGCCACTTATTAAATCACATCTCCAAAGTACGAAGCATATTGACCGTAAATCTATAACGGTCTCACCCATGTAAATCAAAAGACATGACCCAACAAATAGGAGTCCATTAAACACTCAGGATTAAGATCAATCCATATATGATCATCTAATCGATAAATAAGAATTTCTTTGTTTAACGGATATTAATAAGAAACTCATTTTATTGAGATCCAGTCCTATATAATCTCTATTATATAAGTGCCTCCATTTTCATATCGCCATATGAACAATCCCAGATAAGATCATCGTATCAAATACGAAATGGACCGCAGTGGTAGATTTACCACAAACAAAGTACCCAGCTTTGTTTGCTTTCTACGGACTCTTTTGATTACTAATCTCAAATTAAATCCTCTTGTATATAACACTTACATACTTAATTTGAGACTACTTAAGTAATCATGGATGTTACATGATATTCGTATGAAGCAAACATTTCATAAATGCACATTAATTTGAATAAAATAAATTTTATTTATTTATAATTTATTTAAACGTTTACAAATTACAAGCTCTTAGGGCATAATGCCTAACACATATGGCATGCCCCTTGCACTTATAGCGGTTTGACATTCTTTCCTAGCGCCAAGTACACCATATCTATGGGCTAAACGCACCACACACACCCATTTGAGGTTTAGAGGTCTTGTACGCCCCTTGCACCATACAACACTCCCCTTGCTCTTACAGCGGTTTGGCATTCGTTTCTAGGGTCAAGTACACCATATCTGTGGGCTAAAGGCACCACACACTAATGTGGAATATACCGGTCGGGTCTAAAACTTAATCTTATAAATGTGAGTATACTTATGGAGATAGGACCCAATTTGAATCGTACCATACTAGTATCCGGACGGCCCTATCTGGCACCTCGACGGAATCCTTCTAAACCCTACTAACTGGGCTAAAAGAAATCCGGGAGCGAACCCTTATAATCTTTTAAGGTTTCTTTGGGTTGTTTTTTTTTTTTTTTTTCTCAAATGGAAAATTCGACAGCATAACAGCTACAGTTTTGACATTCCAAAAATACTCGCAAAGGAAATACACTTGCATATACTTTCATTTTCCAACCCAACTTCTTGCACAAACATACTTCAGACTTTTCTTTCCATTTTCGTACAAAACAAATCATGTAAAATCACATAGTATCATAAAATTCCCATGAGCAAATAATTGAGGGAAACACACACTTTTCACAACCTTGATAAAATTTACAAAGCTTTATACATTTCAAAAGACGTATAAATACAAACATGTACTTTAGGAGCCACTAAAATACGTCATGAACTACCAACAGAATAAGTAGCTTTTCACTCTTGTAAAACATGCAAAATGTTCATTCATAAGAAGCAAGCATCGAATCCGTGCCCACCTATTCCAACGAAGGGGATCTTGTGCCTTGGTCACCCGCACTAGCACCTGAGGAGATTTTTGAAATAAAACAAAGAAAATGTGAGCTTATTAAAGCTCAATGAGTGCTCGTAAGTTTCATAACCATATCATTTCCTTTTTATAAAATACCTCCATAAAACGTTAAAATAGAACTTTATTACTTAATTGTTCAAATTGAGCTTTCAAACATAGCATAACAAAATAATAGTTTTAAACAATCAACAAAAAGTCAATCCATGTGCTTTGTGTTTTGACATTATCTATATATATATAAAACAAAGCTTTGTTTTTGTCTTTTGCTTTGTGTTTCTTGTCTGCACGTTACAAACATACAATCTTTCTTTTCTTTGTTTGTGCCTTGACTTGCTGCGCATCACAAAACTGAAAACATATATAAATTCTTTGATATGGTGATTCTGCATGCATCACGTTCTTGCCAACCTGCATGCATCACAAACATTCAACATCTATATATTTTGTCTTTTTGCTTCTTGAGACCACAATTCATCAAAAGATAATCTGTTCTGCTTGTGTTTTCCTTGTGACATCAATTAATTTCAAGAGTTGCTGCAACACCAACTTGTTTTCTTTGATACCAGATCTGCAGTGAATCATAACATATATATATATTGTTCTTTCTTTGTTCTTTTGTGAGTATGGTGTTTCTTGATTCATCAATTAGGGGTTCTTGGATTCCTGAATATCAAGAATTTCAAGATTCATATCAATATTTTGTTTCTGGTTCAAATTTGCAATTTACATTCAATTTAGTTTGTGTGCGTGAGTTTGAGTTAAAAAAAGAAAAAAAAAAAAAAAAAAAAAAGAAATCCCAGAAAAAAAAAGTAAAAAAAAAGAGAATTGAACACCATAAATTGCTTGGATTGAAGTGAGTTGATATTGATTCTCCTTAATTGCAATTCAAGTCCTTTACAGTTTTCAAATCTTTTTTGAAATCCGATTGCTTTCAATTATTTGTCGTTCTTGTGTTCTTGTTGGTCCTTATTTTTTTCGTATTTCTTATACGCATTCTTTTCTTTGTTGAGATCTGTCAAGGGTGATTATTTCAAGGGTGACCTTGTTGTGATCGATTATTTCTATAAAGAACTTGGTGAGAAAAGTTTGAGTCTGGACAGGGAGTGTTGAGTTAAATCAAGAGTGCTGAGCGATAAACACGTGAGGAATAGAGTGAAAACACGTGAGGGAGTGTTGTGAATTATTTCTTTACTAACATTCTTTTCAGATGTCAAACATGTCATTAGACAAAGGTAAAGAAGTTGAAGGGGGAGAAAATACAGATGTATCGTTCATGCTCAAGGCAATGCAACAACAATTTGAGAGGATGAACATAGTTTTTATGGACTTTAGGATTGAATGGATAGACAAGAAGCTGCCATAACTAGATTGCAAAGAGATCCGCAAAGGAGAACTCCGGAATTACGAGGTGGCAATGATGAATTAGAGGCTGATTCACATGAGGAAGAATTAGAAGGAGATGACATTTCTACTAATACTAATAGGGGCAGAATTAAAGGTGGTAGAGGTGGTTGTAGAGGTAACAGAGATAATAGGTACTATAGGGATGTGAATGAGAGAGGAAGATGGGATGACGATAGACTAGATAAGATCTTAGTAGCATTAAGATGAAGATACCCTCTTTTCAAGGGAAGGCTGATCCTGATGTGTATCTAGAGTGGGAGAAACGAGTAGAGTTAGTCTTTGAGTGTCATAACTTTTCCGAAGAGAAGAAGATGAAGTTAGCTGCGGCCGAGTTTGTAGATTATGTTGTGGCTTGGTGGAGGCAATTAGTGCAAGGTAGGAGAAGAAACAACCAACTTCCTACAAACACTTGGGGTGAGATGAAGATTGTTATGAGGAAGCGGTTTATTCCTTAGTCATACTATAGAGAACTTTACCAGCGATTGCAAAGCCTTACCCAAGGTTCTAAAAGTGTGGAGGACTATTACAAGGAGATGGAGATAGCCATGGTTAGAGCCAGTAATGAGGAAGATAGAGAGGCTACTATGGCGCAATTTCTACAAGGATTGAATGAAGACATTGCCAATATTGTTGAGTTGCAACATTATGTGGAGCTTGAGGACTTGGTCCATATGACTATGAAGGTGGAGAAACAACTCAAAAGAAAGGGTTCAATGTCAGGATATAGTAGAAATTAGGGTTCCATATCCACTTGGAAGTCGAATTGGAGTAGAAAAGAAGATAGGACATCACAAAAGCCTAAGACCGAAAGTGCTAAGCCTAAGGAGGGTAGAGATAGCAGCCATGATAAGGGCAAGGCCGAGACAACACAAGGGAGAAATAGAGATATCAAATGTTTTAGATGTTTGGGAAGAGGACACATAGCTTTGTAATGTCCTAACAAGCGAACTATGATCCTAAGAGAGGATGGAGATATAGAGACCGACGGGGTGAGTGATGATGATGAGATACCACCGTTGGAAAATGCTAATGATGTTGAAATTAAGTATCCCACAGATGGAAAGTTGCTAATGGCAAAACGTGCTTTAAATGTGCAAGTGAAGGACGATGATGAGGTGCAACTTGATAATATTTTCCATACTAGATGTCATATCAAGGATAGGGTTTATAGTATGATCATTGATGAGGGTAGCTGCACCAACGTTGCTAGTACTGAATTAGTGGAGAAATTGAGCTTACCTACTTCAAAACATCCTAAACCATATAAGTTACAGTGGTTGAATGATTGTGGAGAAGTTAAGGTGACAAAACAGGTGCTAGCATCCTTTGCTATTGGTAGTTACAAAGATGAGGTGTTATGTGATATTGTACCTATGCACGCGAGACATTTGCTTTTAGGTCGTCCATGGCAATATGACAGTAGAGTAATACATGATGGGTTTAAGAATAGATATTCTTTTACCATGAATGGGCGAACAATCACTCTTGTACCATTAATGTCTAGACAGGTGTATAAAGGTCAAGTGAGGATAAGAGAGAGTGAGCAAAAGAAAAAGAGCAAGAGAAAAAGAGAGGTTGAGAGTTCAAACACTAGTGAGGTCGAGAGAAAAGGAGCTGAGTGTGAGAGAAAAAGTGACAAAACACTTGAGTGTGTGCAAAAGAAAACTGGCAAGGTCGAGTGTAAACAAGAGAATGAGAGAAAGAAAAGTGAAAAAAAGAAAATAAGTGTCTACACAAAAGAGAGCGATGTGAGGGCTGCATTTCTAGCCAAGCAACAAATGTTTGTACTTTTGTACAAAGATGCTTATTTTTCTAACTCTGACCTTAATTTGTCTTTGCCTAGTGTTGTTACTACTCTTTTGCAAGATTTCAAGGATGTATTCCCTGAGGAGATACCGGATGAATTGCCACCGAAGAGGGGAATAGAACATCAAATTGATTTCATACTTGGAGCTACAATTCCAAATCGACCCACATATAAAAGTAACCCTGAGGAGACAAAGGAGCTTCAAAGGCAGGTTAAGGAGTTGATGAAGAAGGGATATGTGAGGGAGAGTATGAGTCCATGTGCCGTACCAGTATTACTTGTGCCTAAAAAGGATGGGACTTGGCGTATGTGCATCGACTGCAGAGTCGTCAACAAAATTACAGTTAAGTATCGACATCCCATACCTAGATTAGAATGATATGTTGGATGAATTGTATGGATCTTGTGTGTTTTCTAAGATTAATCTTAAAAGTGGATATCATCAAATTAGAATGATAGAAGGAGGTGAATGGAAAACTGCATTTGAAACGAAACATGGTTTGTATGAGTGGTTAGTCATGCTTTTTGGTCTAACTAATGTATCTTATACCTTCATGAGATTAATGAATCATGTTTTGCGTTCTTTCATTGGAAAATTTGTTGTGGTCTATTTTGATGACATATTAGTGTATAGCAAGAGCATTGATGAACATGTTAGGCATTTGCATTGTGTGCTTGATGTAAGCCCTTGACCTTATTTACGGATGAATAGTAATTTTTTCAAGTAAATAGTATTTCTAGGTGAATAGTACTCGATGAATAGTAAAATTTTGAGACAGACCTTGAAAATCGAAAATATTTAGAATGATTAGCAGGATCCATAAAACTGAAATGGAGGAAAAATGAGTCTGTTTGGTTAGTTTTTGAAGTTTCCGGAAGTTACCCGACGAAAACGCCCTTATGGACAGGATTGTGAATACTGTTGACCTAAACTTAGTTTGAACTTTTTCGAAGCCATGGATTGAGTCGTAAGAGATCTAATTAGAGTATTGTAAAGTCAATTTGATGAATGAGTGATCATAGAATTAATTTGGAATTTATTTCGGAATGAATTATAAATGGTATTAAATGAATAGTAAGTATGACAAGAGATTAAAATGAAATATGTTTATCTACTTGAGGTCAAATTGGAATTAAGAGAAAATGAATTATGGATCAAAATGAAACAAGTTTACATGAGATGGGCCAAGGTGGAATAAGCAAGAGTTAAGGGCCAAAGTATAATTAATTAAGGGACATGATAGTCATTATGGAATTATTAAAAATATAAATATGTTGACTTCTCAAATTTTGTTTCATTTCACGCCAAACACACCAAAATGAAGAGAAAAACGTGAGACTGAGAGACAAGAGGAGAGTGCATTCGGCCATGGAGAGAGCAAGGGGAATCAAGTTGTTTCAACCAATTTTTGAAGTTCCAATCAAGAATCCAAGCCAATCAAAGCTAGAAAAACAAACTTGAAGTAAGATCAAAGCTAATAAAGGTTAGTTTCTCATCCTTTGGAATTATTTTTGATAGTTGAAAGTGATGATTGGGTTGGTTGTTGTGATGATGTTTGAGTTAGTTTTGATGGGAGGTTTTTATCCATATTAAGAGATGAAATTGTAGAGACCCAAAAGTAAGTGTAAATGGCATGGAAACTAAGTTAGGTTGATATGTTAGGGTTTTGTTGGAATGATTACTAAGTTGATTGAATTGGTTTTTAAGTTAATTTAGTGCAGACCAAGTATTAGTTAAAATGCCTAAGTGAAGAAAAATGCAAATTTTGAATGAATTAAAATTGATATGTGATTTCTCATGTGAGACTATGATAAGGGAAGTATGAAACCAAAGCTATTAGATGATATTAAGTAAGATGTCATGTTGGAAATTTGATGGAGAAATCTAAGATAAGTTAGTAAAATTGTTAGAAAATCAATTAAGACAATTTATAGTTTATGGCTTTAGGTGAAGGGTATTGATGGAAATCATGAAAAATCACCTCATGGATGTGTTTTCATGTATTAAATGAGTATATTTAAGTATGTATGGCATTAAGAAAAAGAGAGTTAAGATTTTAGAATGAAAATGGTGAAATTGACATTGAAAAAGTGATGAAAAAAGGAGGTTTTTCCTAGTTTTGAACACCCGTTTGTTGGAATTTTTCAGAGCCGTTTTACGAGTGATCTAAATGCGAGTTAGGGAGATGAATAGAGCAAAAATGAGGCCAAAAGCAGCTCTAGAACGGGCTGTGAACAATTCTCGACCTAAAGGAGTACCAAAAATTTGACTTTTCATTTCGGAATCCAGAAAATTATTTCGAGCATATAGGGATGCTCCTAGGGGTATATAAGTAAGGTCCATGCAAAGAAAACGGAAATTTAAATCTTCGATTAAGCTGAAATCGAATAGGGAAATAAGTTGGTAAAATGGTTTTCTATAGGGTCATTTGAGTTGTAATTTGTGTAATAAGTTTTGTGAAGTTCAATTTGGTATATCCTAAGTGAATAAGTGATGTGTAGGTGAAGGGGAAGTAAACGGAACTGAAGAAGGCTATATAGGAGCCACCTAAGGAAACTTGGAATCAAGGTGAGTTCTACTTTGAATTTTGAAGCATTTTCAATTGAATTTGGAAGTTAGAAGAATGAATTTTATTGTAAGTGATATATATATATATATATATATATTATTTCAAAATGTTGTGATGAATTTATAAAGCTTTGTAAGGAATTGAATTAGAAGAAAATTTCCTAATTGATTATTCCAGTAAGTTATATATACGTTTACGGTTGTTTTAAGTGTTAAGCGTTTGTATCGTATTGTTATTTTAGTTTTCAAAATGAACAAAAATGATTATATGATATTATGTGTAACACCCCCTACCCGTCCTTTCACCAGACGACTCCAAGGGGCGCTACAGTCATATCTCTTTTTACGAAATCTTTAATTATAAAACCATATATTCATTTATATCACATCAAAATACGAATTTCAAAATCATTTTACAAACAATACAAAATCCTCTTATTTCAAACGGAAAAACTGACAGAGTTTCCTCTGAGATTCAGACTTTCCCAACCTGTTACAAATCATCATGTTCATATCCAAAACATTTCTTCCACAAACATATTCAACAACTGGAACCAAACTCTGTTTGACTCATCATTTTCCATATCTATCACATGTACCAACATATTTACGCAACTTGACTTTTCTTTACTAAAAACACTATTTTAAATCCAAATACATATATATATGCGCACAAATACAAATTGAAACTTTTATATACAAAACCAAAGATAATATATATATATGCCCAAAAATAAATATGGAAGGATAGATGTGACTGTCTCAGCTCACTACAGATGCTTTTTCTTCAATTTTCACCCTTCTTATGCAATCTACTACCTACGCGAGGTGGTGTGCTGTCGTGGGCAACCAAATTAAACCTATACTCCTAAAAATTTATATAGTGATGTGAGTAAGGATCGTTCCCACAGAGAGTATCTAGCTTAGTTTTATGCTACACGAACAAGGATGGGGGAGAGGGATTTGAGTATAATAAAAACAATTTTAAGAAAAATAACTAAAGAGCAATTCAAATTGAAATATTAAAATCAATCAGAAGAACAAACGTTGGTCTAAGTCAACATCCACCTTCGGAATTTTATAACTGATCATCGATGCAAGTATATATCAATTCACACCTTAAATATTCACCGTTGGAACCATTTTTTTATTTTTCCTATCTCTCCTTAATTGCAATTAATTAGAAAACAGATGATCTAACCAATCCTAACTATTAAATAACCCAAGACAAGCACTAAAGGTTTAATTTAATAGTAGCCTTAAGAATAAAAGAAATCGATGAAGCTAAACAACACAAGCTCAAGCGGTTGCATTTAATTTAGTCGAACATTCTTCCTAAAATCTAATAATTTCTGATGCAGCAATTCATTAAATTTTAATTGCTTCACAAGTTAGAGAGATCAAACAATTACGGATTTGATATCTAACTTAGCAATAGATTGTAACGAATAATAAACTAGTAGGCCTCCTAGTAATTACACGAGACAATTATGAAAATAAGCATAGAAAAACATCCGATACCCAAGGCATAAATTGAACAATAAAAACAAATTAGATCTCACAATTTTATTGATTCCGAGGCTTCAGTTTCCTTCGACCAACTATAAAAATTAGCCAAGCATGGCCATCATAAAAACTTGAAGAAAACTATCAGAGATCAAGGAAGAAGAGATGCCAGTCTAATGATTTCTCCTCTATTTTATACCCGGCAATGCCCTTCTCAGAGACCAAAAAAATTGCTAATCAAATTAAACATTGTCCTAAAATAACAAAATTCAAATTTAACTAATTAAGGAAAATAATAAAAATAGTCTCAACACTAGAAGGAAAGTTGTGATTTCAGTTGGGATTTTCGTGCATCAGATTTGGAAGCTTCCAAAAATAAGTTGCTTCAAGTCAACACATCAAACTTGCAGGTTAAGTAACATTCTAGAACACCAACAGTGCAGGTGCGGCAACTTTAAGCCCAATTTTGACCTTGATGCAGCTAGTATCTCTCAAAACTCAAAACATGAAAGTTGTAGAAATCTTTCTTGTCTTTCCATAGCATTTTGAATCATCTCGATCGGAGCTCAGATGAGAGAGTTATGTCCAGATTACAAACTGATGTCGAAACTGTCTAAAATCGCCCAAAAAGCTCTGTTTTGATCTTAATGTCTCTATTTGAATTCTAAATCAAAAGATAAGAATAGTGAGTTCATTTAGGCACCAAATAAGCATAAGAGACTAAACATTAAGAGAGAAAAATGTGACATTCTACACTCTCATCACGAGGAAATTCCAACGCTAAAATTAATAACAAAATATCACAATTTATCAATAATTCAATTTAATATCTAAAAGAAATTAAAAATGATACAGTAATAAAAAATAGTTCTCATAATAACTTTTCATGCCCCTAGCAAACACAAGCACGATACCATGGACTGGTAGTCGGGTTTTCCGGCATCGGACACTCGGTGACTACCCGCCGAACTATCATATAATCATGTATATTCGAGGCCGGACACTAGGTGCCTCTCACAACCTCCTGAAACGCCCTAATCCGGACCGCCACTAGGCTCCTATCCGAATGGTACGCCCGGGCACCCCAACGAATCCCTTTAAGCCCATCTTGATGGGGAAGAAGGTGAAGGGAAAAATTTCGATTTTAATTCGAATGCAGAAACATGAATCTTAAAAATTTTCAAATAAAACATGCCCAATTTTCGATACTAGTAATAACGATTCAATAATTAATTCATAAGATCGAATCTTACCTTACATGAAGATTGAATTGATCCCTTTTGATTCGCAGATTCTTCACCACCTGATCTTCCTTGCTATGACTCTTCACAAAAGAAACTGTGTGTGTGGACACAATCTTTTGAAGATCCTTTTGAAGTAGATGGTTATTAGGTGATTTTTACTCAATGGAAATTTTTGGTTCAAGTAGCCAAAAATTCTCTCAATCACCACTCCTATCCCAATCATAAAAACATCTTTTTATATATATTGGTAAACTAGGGCACTTCTTATTTAACAAGGAATCCAAATTTCTATTTTAAATTGAAAGACTTAATTCATATCTAAATGGAATCAAATTCCTTATTGGATTAGAATTCTATTTCCTATTTTAAATTGAAAGACTTAAGTCATATCCAATATGGAATCAAATTCCTTATTGGATTAGAATTCTATTCTTTTAATTTAATATGGAATCTAATTCCCATTAAATTAAAACTCTTTTAATATAATTTAAAGGGAATCTTATTCCAAATAAAATTATTATTTCCATTAATTAATTAAATGATTATTTCATTAAATTAAATGATTCTAAATCATAATTAATTTAATGACATCATTTATAATTGAACCCATGACCTCTACAAATAATTAAATAATTAACCATTAATTAAATAATTATAAATATTTAAATAATCAAATTATTTAAATAATTTTTTTTTGAACATGTACATAAATTTATATGTACACCAATAATCGGACAATCCAATTATATTCTTCAACTTGTTTCTTTATGTGGTTGTGAGCTAGCAAGGGGACCAAATGGACCTACAATTTGAGCTCCAATAATATCGGAATTATTAATTAAACTATTTAATTAATAATTCACTATTATTAACCTTAAAGTTACTCCACTAAAAACTTAAGGTTGCACTCTCAAAATTGTAGATGTTTTACACAATCTGAATTTTCAGTGTCCATCGATTTAATCATTTCATATGATTCGATCCTCCACGAGTAGTTCATAATTAGAGCTAGGTTATTAAAATCTGTTGTACCTCTCTAATTATATCTTGTTCCTTTAAGTACCATTAATTCTCTAATGAACAATATATCCATAACAAGTTATGAATTTTATCTTTCCATTTACTCATAAATAGAAAGTTGAGCACTCTTATTGTTCAAGACCCGAATCAACACTTAAGGGAACTACTCATCTACTTCTCGCAAGAAGGAGTGGATTCCACTATTGTGTAGAATGTTCTCAGCCACTTATTAGATCACATCTCCAAAGTACGAAGCATATTGACCGTAAATCTATAACAGTCTCACCCATGTAAATCAAAAGATATGACCCAACAAATAGGAGTCCATAAAACACTCAGGATTAAGATCAATCCATATATGATCATCTACTTGATAAAGAAGAATTTCTTTGTTTAACGGATATTAATAAGAAATTCATTTTATCATGGTCCAGTCCTATATAATCTCTATTATATAAGTGCCTCCATTTTCATATCACCATATGAACAATCCCGGATAAGATCATCGTATCAAATACGAAATGGATCGCAACTATAGATTTACCACAAACAAAGTACCCAGCTTTGTTTGCTTTCTATGGACTCTTTAGATTACTAATCTCAAACTAAATCCTCTTCTATATAACACTTATATACTTAATTTGAGACTACATAAGTAATCATGGATGTTACATGATATTCGTATGAAACAAACATTTCATAAATGCACATTAATTTGAATAAAATAAACTTTATTTATTTATAATTTATTTAAACGTTTACAAATTACAAGCTCTTAGGGCACAATGCCAAACAATCTCCCACTTGCCCTAAAGCAAATGAGACATATCTCGTAATCCTAGACCCTCTAGATGATCGTCAAACACTTTAGCCGTTAAGGTCATTGTAAACGGATCAGCATGGTTGTCCTGTGAAGCTATTTTCATCACCGACACATCTCCTCTATGTACTATCTCTCTAATGAGATGATATTTTCTTTCTATATGCTTTCCACGCTTATGGCTTCTTGGTTCTTTCGAATTAGCCACTGCACCACTATTATCACAATAAAGTGTGATTGGCTTATCCATATTTGGAACAATTTCTAAATCTGTCAAGAAGTTACGAAGTCAAACTGCTTCTTTAGCTGCTTCACAAGCTGCTACATATTCTGCTTCCATGGTGGAGTCAGTGATACAAGATTGCTTAACACTCCTCCATACTATAGCTCCACCACCTAGGGTGAATACTGACCCAAACGTGGATTTTCGAGAATCCTTATCCGACTGAAAATCAGAATCTGTATATCCTGTTGGAATCAAATTCTCACTAGAATATACTAGCATATAGTTTCTCGTTCTCCGAAGATATTTGAGAATACATTTTACTGCCACCCAATGATCCAATCCTAGGTTAGATTGATAACGACTGACTACTCCCACTGAATAACATATGTCAGGTCTCGTGCATAGCATAACATACATGAGACTGCCTACTGCAGAGGCATAGGGAATTTGTCTCATATCCTCAACTTCTTGAGGTGTCTTAGGACATTGTTCCTTAGGCAAATGAACTCCATGCCGATAAGGTAAATAACCTTTCTTGGAATTCTGCATCGAATAACGTACAAAGATCTTATCAATGTATGATGCTTGAGACAATGCTAACAGTTTGTTCTTACGATCTGGTATGATTTGGATCCCAAGAACATAACTAGCCTTCCCAAATCTTTCATTTGGAATTGGTTAGCAAGCCAGTTCTTTACATCAGATAATGCTCCTACATCATTCCCAATGAGTAGAATATCATCGACGTAAAGTACGAGGAAAACCACTTTCTTATCGATGATACGCTTGTATACACAAGGTTCATTGACATTTGGCTCAAAACCATAAGACTTGATCGAAGTATCAAATCTAATGTTCTAAGATCGAGAAGCTTGCTTAAGTCCATAAATAGACCTTTGCAACTTGCAAACCTTTTGTTCTTGACCTTGGATTACGAATCCCTCTGGTTGTACCATATAGATTTTCATCAAGATTGCCATTCAAGAATGCAGTCTTGACATCCATTTGCCATATCTCGTAATTGAGACATGCAGTTATGGATAGAAGAATACGAATGGACTTAAGCATGGCTACCGGAGAGAAAGTTTCTTCATAGTTAACTCCCTCTTTTTTAGTATAACCTTTTGCCACTAGCCTAGCTTTGAAGGTCTCTACCTTCCCGTCCACTCCTCTATTCCTTTTGTAGATCCATTTGCAACCTATGGGTTTTATCCCATCTGGTTGATCCACAAGTTCCCAGACTGAGTTTGAGTACATGGACTCTATCTCGAGATTCATAGCTTTAAGCCATTCTTCCTTATCAGAATCTTCCATTGCATCATTATATGTCAATGGATCATCTACACTCTCATCAGAGATAGCAATCTGTGCCTCTCCGATATTTCTGTAACGAATAGGTGGTCTAATAACCCTTCCACTACGACGAGGTGGTAGATGATTCTGATGAAAATCTGTTTGACGCTCAGACGTGGTTTTAACTATGTTATTATCAACAACTATTGTTGATTGGATACTGGTCGAACCAGGTAATAACTCCTCGAGTACAATCTTACTTCGAGGTTTATGTTCTTTTATGTAATTATCTTCAAGAAACTTAGCATTTGTTGATACAATTACTTTGTTATCTTGAGGATCATAAAAGAATCCGCCTCTAGTTTCTCTGGAGTAGCCTACAAATAGGCAAACTTGTGAACGTGGTTTCAGCTTTCCAGTCTTATTTTTCAGCAAATGTGCTGGACAACCCCAAATGCGAAAATGTCGTAAACTAGCTTTACGACCATTCCACAACTCCAAGGGTGTCTTTGGAACTGACTTAGATGGTACAACATTCAAAATATACATTGCAGTTTGCAATGCATATCCCCAGAATGAACTAGGTAATGATGAGAACCTAAACATAGATCTTATCATATCCAAAAGGGTCCGATTTCTCCTTTCTGCAACACCGTTCTGCTGGGGTGTTCCAGAAGCAGTCAGTTGGGATAGAATCCCATGCTCAATCAAGTAATCCTTGAACTCTGTATCAAGGTACTCTCCTCCACGATCTGATCTTAGAGCTTTCAATGTTTTATCTAATTGATTTTCAACTTCAGTTTTAAACTCTTTGAACTTTTCAAAAGTTTCAGACTTTCGTTGCATTAGGTAAACATACCCATATCTAGAATAATCATCAATGAATGTGATGAAATATTCATAACCACCTCTAGCTTTAACATTCATTGGACCACAAACATCCGAATGTATAAGCTCTAGCGGTTCTTTAGCTCTATAACCTTTTGTCTTAAAAGGTCTCTTAATCATTTTACCTTCTAAACAGGATTCACAAACAGGTAAAGTGCCGATCTTTAACTCACTTAAAGTTCCGCTCTTTACTAGTCTGTCTATTCTGTCAAGATTAATATGTCCAAGTCTTAGATGCCAAAGATAGGTATCATCATTAGGAGAAATCTTTTGTTGCTTTGCTTTAGGTTTTTCAACTTTAAACAATTTAGCATTGAGCAGTGAATTACGTGTTAACGATCTTAACATGTAAATGTTGTTCTCTAATATTCCGGAACAAATATTCAAACCATTTCTAGAAATAATAACATCTTTATTACTAAAAGAAATTGAATAATTATGTTCCATTAATCTAGAAACTGAAATCAAATTTCTTTAAACTAGTTTAGCGCACGTTTTGGTTTCTCTCTAACTATTTGGTTTTCTAAACTCCCAATATGCTTAAATCCACTTATTTTTCAACTCGTTTTCACTCAAAAACAACTAACAAACAAATCATAATGAAACCCCTTTTGAACTCAACTTAAATCACCAACGAAATCATCAATTTCAAACTTAAATAACTCACCCCTTTTTCTTTTGCGTTGACTTCGCTTTGGGGCTAATTTTCGAGCTGTTTTTGGACTGGTTTTATTGACAGATCTGAGCTGGTTCAAGCTATTTTTCTTCCTCCTTCTTCTCCTCTCTTCCTCTCTCTCCTTCCCTCTCAGTTCGCCGCTGACTTGCCACAGGTTTCACCGTCGATCGGCGTCGTTTTCGCCTCAAGTCTGCTGTCCGATCGCACGTGGTCTAGTTCGTCCTCGGTTCTGCGCGATTATAGCTCGATTCTGCTCTTGTTCTGGTCAAGTTTAGGTCGCGACAACCACTCGACGTTTTTGCTCCGGTCTGCAGTTAGTTCCGTGGGGTCAACGGATCTGGTTTGCAAGGTCGTCGGCTTCGGTTCCGCGACAAGTTCTGCTCAGTGGCGGCGACTGGATGAGCTGGTCGGTAAGCTTGGATGATCGGCCGAAGAAGCTCATCGCCGACATCAACTTCTTCTTCTTCTTCTTCTTTCTTTTCTTCTTTCTTCTTCTCTCATGTTCTGCGACTGAAAGTCTGGTTTCTGTTTTAACATTTTCAAAGTCAACCATCTTGTTTTTGGCTTCTAATTTCCTCCCCAACAATCTCAATAATTCCACTTACGCCATAAGAAAATTTCATTCTCCTCCCTTAGCTTTTAGCTTAATATTACTATGACCACAATTTTAAAGTTTATCTTCAATTTAGTCCCTTTTTACCTTAAAATTTTTTCTATTTCATTTACTAATTTATCTTCCCGTTTAATCTCCAATTGAGTTTAAATCAAACCCTATGAGTTCTCTATGACCTTAAGTCTTTCCATAAACCATTTAGGGTCTCTAATCAATACTTAGGGACTATTTCTGAGAAATCCGTATAATATAAAAATAGAAGGTTTACAATTTCTCCCCTCCTTAAAAAAAATTTCGTCCTCGAAATTAAATTACATACCTTACTCAAATAGGTGAGGATACTGAGCACTTATCTGCTCCTCATGCTCCCATGTAGCTTTCTCAGATCCGTGATTCCTCCACAAGACTTTAACTAATGGTATCGCTCTACGGCGCAACACCTGCTCTCTATGATCCAAGATCTCTACAGGCTGCTCTTCGTAGGTCAAATTCTCTTTAAGTTGCACCGGCTGTTCTCTAAGAATATGTGAAGGATCTACTACATACTTCCGTAACATGGAAACATAGAATACGTCGTGGATATTTGCTAACTCTGGTGGCAGTTCCAATCTATAAGCCACCTCTCCAATCTTTTCCACCATCTCATACGACCCTATGTATCGCGGACTCAGCTTGCCTCGCTTCCCAAATCTTAACACTCCTTTCCATGGCGATATCCGCAGGAACACTCTGTCACCCACCTGAAATTCTAAATCTCTTCTTCAATTGTCTTCATAGCTTTTCTGCCTGTCACTGGCTATCTTCAACTTTTCTTTGATCACATTTATCTTTTCTGTAGTGATTTGGACAATCTCTAGGCCAATCAATTTCCTTTCACCTACCTCATCTCAACAAACTGGGGTTCTACATTTCCTGCCATACAACGCTTCATAAGGTGCCATCTCTATACTGGACTGGTAGCTGTTGTTGTAGGCAAACTCTATCAGTGGTAGGTGAATATCTCAGCTCCCCCTGAATTCCATAACACAAGATCTCAACATATCCTCAAAGGTCTGGATAGTCCTCTTAGATTGGCCATCCATTTGTGGGTGCAAGGTCGTACTGAAATGTAACCTGGTACCTAAAGCTTCCTATAGCTTAGGCCAGAATCGAGATGTGAATCAAGGGTCTCTGTCTGATACGATAGACACTTGGGCGCCATACAATCTTACAATCTCATCTACGTACAACTGCGCCAATCTATCCAGGGAATAGGTATTCTTAATTGCTAAAAAGTGAGTGGACTTCGTCAATCGATCAAAAATCACCCATATAGCATTATGCCCAGTCTGTGTCCTCGGTAGCCCTACCACAAAATCCATAGTAATCCTCTCCCATTTCCACTCAAGGATCGCTAGGGGCTGTAGTAAACCTGCTGGCTTCTGGTGCTCAACTCTGATCTGTTGGCAGGTTAAACACTTGGCTATGGACTCTGTTATGTCTCTCTTCATCTTTTTCCGCCAATAATGGTCTCTCAGAGTTCGATACATCTTTGTGCTCCTTGGGTGCATGGTATAAGCTGATGAGTGTGCCTTTGTCATGATTTCTTTCCTCAAATCTCCCAAATCTGGCACACATAACCTATTACCCAAGACAAGCGTCTGATCATCCCTTAACATGAAGCTGCTCTGCTTTCCATCCTCTATCTCCCCCTTTAACTTGCTTAACTGAGGATCCTGGGCCTGAAGTTCTCTGATCTTGTTAATCAACACTGGACGAACGTGGAATGCAGTTAGCAATGCACCTGAATTCGTCACCTCAAACTTAACACCCATGGATCTCAACTCAATCAACTGAGGGAGATATTCTGCCTTTAGCTGGGCTAGGAAACCTGTGGCCTTGCGACTTAAGGCATTTGCTACCACATTCGCCTTGCTAGGATGGTATTCTATAGTGTAGTCATAATCTTTAATCAACTCTATCCACCTCCTATGCCTCATATTCAACTCTTTCTAGGTGAATAGATATTGCAAACTCTTGTGGTCAGTAAAGATTCTACAGGGAACTCCATAAAGGTAGTGCCTCCAAATCCTCAAAGCAAACACAACAGCTGCTAACTCCAAGTCGTGTGTTGGGTAATTCACTTCATGCTTCTTCAATTGTCTTGAAGCATAAGCTACTACCCTATCCTCTTGCATCAACACACATCCTAAACCCTGTCTGGAAGCATCACAATACATTGTGAAGCCCTCTGTCCCTGATGGTAGTGTAAGTACAGGCATCGAAGTCAATTTCTGTTTCAACTCTTCAAAACTCTTCTGGCATGCAGCTGACCATTCAAACTTCTCCTCTTTTCTTATCAACTTTGTTAAGGAAGCTGCTATCTTGGAAAACCCCTCCACGAACTTCCTGTAATAGTCTATTAGGCCTAGGAAACTTCTGACCTCGGTCACATTCGTGGGTGGCTTCCAACTGACTATTGCCTCTACCTTTTGGGGATCAACTGATATACCTTCTGCGGATACCACATGACCCAAGAAGGCAACTCTGTCTAGCAAAACTGGCACTTACTGAATTTGGCATACAACTTATGCTCCTTCAATGTCTGTAGCACAACTCTCAAGTGCTTTGCGTGCTGTTCGTGGCTGCCTGAATACACTAGGATGTCATCAATAAACACAATGACGAACTTGTCCAAATAAGTCCTGAAGATTCTGTTATTAAGTCCATGAAAGCAGTTGGGGCATTAGTTAATCCGAATGGCATCACCAAAAACTCATAATGCCCATATCGAGTCCTAAAGGCTGACTTAGGCACATCTTCCCTGCGTAACTTCAATTGATAATAACCTGACCTTAAATCAATCTTAAAGAATACCTTGGCACCCTGTAACTGATCAAATAAGTCATCAATACGCGGTAGCAGATATTGATTTCTAATGGTTACCATGTTCAATTGTCTATAATCAACACACAACGTGAGGCTTCCATCTTTTTTCTTAACAAACAAGACAGGTGCTCCCCATGGCGACGTACTTGGCCTGATGAATCCTTTGTTCAAGAGTTCTTCCATTTGAACCTTCAATTCTTTCAACTCGACTGGTGCCATGTTGTATGGCGTAATGGAGATAGGTTCTGTACCTGGTGCTAGCTCAATTTCAAACTCTATCTTCCTATCTGGAGGTAACCCTGAGAGATCCTCTGGGAAGACATCTAAGAACTCTTTGATCACTGGAATCTCTTCTAACTTCAACTGACTGTTACTAGGTTTCACTTGCATAAGCCAAGTATCCCTGGCACGCCTTCCTAAGCATCTTACTAGCTTTTACTGCACTAATCAAACTGGTATGAAGTATCTTCCTATCTCCACAAAAGATAACCTCAAATCCCTCAGGTGTGCTCAACCTAACCTCTTTCCTATAGCAGTCGAGGGTGGCTCTATGTTTTACTAGCCAATCCATACATAGGATCACGTCAAAATCATGGATAGTTAGTATCACCAAATCAGTCTCAAATACTTGACCCCCAATAATTACTTCACTTCTCATGAATACTCTATCTGCAATGAGGGAATCTTCTGTAGGAAGTGAGACTAACATACTACACTCTGAAGGGCTCACATCTATCCTAACCCTATCCACAAAGTCTCCTGACACAAAGGAATGTGTAGCCCCTGGGTCAATCAATGCATGCACCGCTGTACCAAATAGAGTAATCATACCTATCACTACATCTGGCGCTGCATCTGCCTGCTGTTGAGTGGTGGCATATACTCTAGCCTGAGTACGAGGTCTAGCAGGCTGTCCCCTAGGTACTGTATTGCCACTAGGGCCTCTACTAGGTCTCTTTGTAACCGCTGATCCTCAAACATGAGAATCTCTCCTAAGGGTCCTCTACTCCCACTAGGCTGTCCCTACGTGATGCGAACCCCGTATATATTGATACGACACCCATGATCAAGTTGAACACAACCCCAAGAAAGATATTTCAGATTTCAAGAAAATCTTTGACCCGTTGATTAGCAAACCAAGAACCAAAGATATAACGACGCCACTCCCAAGAAAGAGATGAGAATGTGGGAGATAAGTCAAGGTTGATAAATCAAGAACAAATCTTGATGCAATTCTCAAAGTTCACAAGAGAACAATGGAGAAAAGTTAAATCTTTTATTCAATTGACAACTGATTGAAAAGTTAGGTTTAACAAGCCTTATATAGGCATACAATCCTAAACCTTATTGGAAACCAAATAAAACCCTATTTTTAATTGACTTTGACTCTTTCCTAAACACACCCATATTGAGCTTTCTAATGACTCAGCCTCCTAATTAAAACTTAATAAATTAAACTAAATTAAAAACGATCCCATAATACAAATTAGGCCCAATGTAAATCAATTAAATAAATAACAACCCAATTGCATTATAATCGACACCTAAGCCTCAAGATTTCTTCAAGATTGATGTTCTTGGACTTGTTCTTGAACTTGAACAATATTTTGAAGTCTTGATGTTCCCTCCAAGCTGTCCAAGTCATGTTGTGCAAGACTCTTGGCCCAAATATCCAGAACGAGCCCATTTAAAGCTTCCTTCATCCTTTTAGCTCGAGCCCTCGTCATAGGTCCTCCATTGATGCTCAAAGGATCCATAGGCTTGCTTCCTTGGTTTCCATCATTCCCCCTCTCCTCAAAAGGATTTGTCCTCAAATCGGAACCTACATCAAAATCAAAAGGAGAAAGATCAGAAACATTAGAAGTAGCACTAACATTATACTCACCTGGCAAGTCTATCTTGTACGCATTGTCATTAATACGTTCAAGCACTTGGAATGGACCATCTCCACGTGGTTGCAACTTCGATTGCCGTTGAACAGGAAACCTCTCCTTGCGCATATGCACCCAAACCCAATCTCCCGGTTCGAACATAATTCTCTTTCGCCCCTTGTTAGCTTGAGTAGCATATTGCTCGGTTCGCCTCTCAATTTGTTGCCTAACTCTCTCGTGTAATTGCTTAATAACTTCAGCTTTCTTCTTACCATCCAGGTTAGCTCTTTCCTCCATAGGTAAAGGTATCAAATCCAAAGGAGTAAGTGGATTAAACCCATACACAACTTCGAATGGTGAACAACCAGTCGTTGAATGCACACTTCTATTGTAAGCAAACTCAACATGTGGCAAGCAATCTTCCCAATTCTTCAAATTCTTTTGGATAATGGAACGCAACAAAGCACCTAAAGTTCTGTTAACCACCTCCGTTTGTTCATCAGTTTGTGGATGATAAGCAGTAGAAAACAATAACTTTGTTCCTAGCTTCCCCCACAAAGTCCTCCAAAAATGACTTAAGAACTTTGCATCTCGATCTGAAACAATGCTTTTCGACACTCCATGAAGTCGAACAATCTCCTTGAAGAATAAGTCAGCAACATGTGTGGCCTCATCGGTCTTGTGACATGGTATGAAATGAGCCATCTTCGAAAACCTGTCAACCACAACAAACACCGAATCTCGGCCCCTTTTGGACCTAGGTAAACCCAATACAAAATCCATTGAAATATCAATCCAAGGTTCACTAGGTATGGGCAAAGGTGTATACAAACCATGGGGTAAAACTTTAGACTTAGACTTTCTACATGTTATGCACTTCTCACACATTCTCTCAACATCTCTCTTCATGTGTGGCCAAAAGAAATGCTCATCTAACACATCCAAAGTCTTTCTAACACCAAAATGTCCCATTAAACCTCCCCCATGTGCTTCTCGAACTAGCAACTCTCTTATAGACCCTTGAGGAATGCACAATCTACTCTCTCTAAATAAATACCCCTCATGTCTATAAAATTTTCCAAATGCACCTTTCTCACAAGCAACATACACAGAAGCAAAATCAGAATCATTCACATACAAATCTTTAATATGCTCAAACCTTAACAATCTTGCATTCAAAGTAGAAATCAAAGTATACCTGCGAGATAATGCATCAGCTACAACGTTTTCCTTTCCCTGTTTATACTTGATCACGTAAGGAAACGTTTCTATGAACTCTACCCACTTAGCATGCCTCCTACTCAACTTACCTTGTCCTTTCAAATACTTCAAGGACTCATGGTCAGTATGGATTACAAACTCCTTAGGCCATAAATAATGTTGCGAATTTTCTAAGGCCCTAACTAAAGCATACAACTCTTTATCATAAGTAAGATAATTCAACGATGCTCCACTCAATTTCTCACTAAAATAAGCTATAGGACGCCTATCTTGCATAAGAACAGCCCCTATACCTATTCCCGATGCATCACACTCAATCTCAAATGTCTTAGAGAAATCAGGTAATGCAAGCAATGGTGCAGAACATAATCTATCCTTAATCAAGTCAAATGCATGTTGTTGCTCACTTTCCCATTTAAAACCCACACTCTTTTTCACAACCTCAGTTAATGGTGTAGCTATGGTGCTAAAGTCTTTAACAAATCTCCTATAAAAACTAGCCAACCCATGAAAGCTACGCACTTCACTAACATTCCTAGGTCTAGGCCACTCCCTAATAGCCTTAACCTTCTCCTCATCTACTTCTATCCCTTCTGCCGTAACAACATAGCCCAAAAATACAATCTTATCAGTGCAAAAGGAACACTTTTTCAAATTAGCATACAACTTTTCTTTTCTTAACACATCAAGCACACAATGCAAATGCCTAACATGTTCATCTATGCTCTTGCTGTACACTAATATGTCATCAAAGTAGACCACAACAAATTTTCCAATGAAAGAACGCAAAACATGATTCATTAATCTCATGAAAGTACTAGGTGCATTAGTTAAACCAAAAGGCATGACTAACCACTCATACAAACCATGCTTCGTTTTAAATGCAGTTTTCCATTCATCTCCTTCTTTCATTTTAATTTAGTGATATCCACTTTTAAGATCAATCTTAGAAAACACATAAGATCCATGCAATTCATCCAACATGTCATCTAATCTAGGTATGGGATGTCGATACTTAACTGTAATTTTGTTGACAGCTCTACAATCGATGCACATACGCCAAGTCCCATCCTTCTTAGGCACAAGTAATACTGGTACGGCATATGGACTCATGCTCTCCCTCACATGCCCCTTTTTCATCAACTCTTCAACCTGCCTTTGAAGCTCCTTTGTCTCATCGGGATTACTTCTATATGCTGGTCGATTTGGAATTGAAGCTCCGGGTATGAAGTCAATTTGATGTTCTATTCCCCTCTTTGGCGATAATCCATCTGGTATGTCCTCAGGGAATACATCCTTGAAATCCTGCAAAAAAATTGTAACAACACTAGGCAAAGACAAATCAAGGTCAGAGTTAGAAAAATAAGCATCTTTGTACAAAAGTACAAACATTTGCTGCTTGGCTAGAAAAGCAACCCTCACATCGCTCCCTTTGGCATAAACACTCATTTTCTTTTTCTCACTTTTCTTCCTCTCATTCTCTCGTTTACACTCAAGTGTTTTGTCACTCTTTCTCTCACACTCAGCTCTCTTTCTCTCGACCTCACTAGTGTTTGAACTCTCAGCCTCTCTTCTTCCCTCGTTCTCTTTCTTTTGTTCACTCTCTCTTATCCTCACTTGATCTTCATACACCTGTCTAGGTGTTAATGGTACAAGAGTGATTGTTCGCCCATTCATGGTAAAAGAATATTTATTCTTAAACCCATCATGTATTACTCTCCTATCATATTGCCATGGACAACCCAAAAGCAAGTGTCCCGCGTGCATAGATACAACATCACATAACACCTTATCCTTGTACCTACCAATAGCAAAGGATACTAGAACCTGTTTTGTTACCTTAACTTCTCCACAATCATTCAACCACTGTAACTTATATGGTTTAGGATGTTTTGAAGTAGGTAAACTCAATTTCTCCACTAATTCGGTACTGTTAACGTTGGTGCAGCTACCCCCATCAATGATCATACTACAAACCCTATCCTTGATATGACATCTAGTATGGAAAATATTATCACGTTGCACCTCATCATCTTCCTTCACTTGCACACTTAGAGCACGTCTTGCCATTAGCAACTTTCCATCTGCAGGATACTCAATTTCAACATCACTAGCATCTTCCAACGGTGGCATCTCATCATCATCACTCTCCCCGTCGGTCTCGATATCTCCATCCTCTCTTAGGATCATAGTTCGCTTATTAGGACATTGCGAAGCTATGTGACCTCTTCCCAAACACCTGAAACATTGGATATCCCTATTCCTGCCTTGTGTTGCCATGGCCTTGCCCTTATCATGGCTACTATCCCTACCCTCCTTAGGCTTAGCACTCTCGGCCTTAGGCTTTTGTGATGACCTATCTTCTTTTCTATTCCAATTTGACTTCCAAGTGGATGTGGAACCCGAATTTCTGCCATATCGTGACATTGCACCCTTCCTTTTTAGTTGTTTCTCCACTTTCATAGCCATATGGACCAAGTCCTCAAGCTCCACATAATGTTGCAACTCAACAATATTGGCAATGTCTTCATTCAATCCTTACAGAAATCGTGCCATAGTAGCCTCTCTATCTTCCTCAATATTGGCTCTAACCATGGCTATCTCCATCTCCTTGTAGTAATCCTCCACACTTTTGGAACCTTGGGTAAGACTTTGCAATCGTCGATAAAGTTCCCTATAGTATGACCTAGGAACAAACCGTTTTCTCATAACAGTTTTCATCTCACCCTAAGTGTTTATAGGACGTTCCTCGTTTCTCCTCCTATCTTGCACTAATTGTCCCCACCAAACCACGACATAATCTACAAACTCGGCTGCAGCTAACTTCACCTTCTTCTCCTCGGAAAAGTTATGACACTCAAAGACCAACTCTACTCGCTTCTCCCACTCTAGATACACATCAGGATCAGCCTTCCCATGAAAAGAGGGTATCTTCATCTTAATGCTACTAAGATCCTTATCTAGTCTATCGGGTCTATCATCCCATCTTCCTCTCTCATTCACATCCCCATAGTACCTATTATCTCCGTTACCTCTACGACCACCTCTACCACCTCTAATTCTGCCCCTATTAGCATTAGTAGAAATGTCATCTCCTTCTAACTCTTCCCCATGTAAATCAGCCTCTAATTCGTCATTGACACCATGTAATTCCGGAGTTCTTCTTTGCAGATCTCTATGCAATCTAGCTATGGCAGCATCTTGCCTATCCATTCGATCCCTAAAATCCATAAACACCATGTTCACCCTCTCAAATTGTTGTTGCATTGCCTTGAGCATGAACGATACATCTGTATTTTCTCCCCATTCAACTTCTTTACTTTTGTGTAACGATATGTTTGACACCTGAAAAAAAATGTTAGTAAAGAAAATAATTCACACACTTCCTCATGTGTTTCACTCTAGTCTTCACGTGTTTATCACTCGGCACTCTTGATTTAACTCAACACTCCCTGTCCACACTCAAACTTTTCTCACCAAGTTTTTTATAGAACTAATTGATCACAACAAGGTCACCTTTGAAATAATCACCCTTGACAAATCTCAACAAAAAAATGCGTACAAGGAATACGAATGAAATAAGGACCAACAATAACACGAGAATGTCGAATAACAGAAAGCAATATGATTTTCAAGAAAGATTCGAAAACCGTAAAGATCTTGAATTGCAATTAAGGAGAATCAATATCAACTCACTTCAATCCAAGCAATTTATGGCGTTCAAACTTTTTGACACTTTTTTTTTTTTCTGGATTTTTTTTATACTGTTTTTTTTTCTTTTTTTTTCTTTTTTTTTTTGACTCAAACTAGAATGCACACAAACTAAATTGAATGTAAATTGCAGATTGGAACCACAAACAAAATATTGATATGAATCTTGAATTTCTTGAAATTAAAGAAATCAAGATAATTGATTATATGCAGCTCCTCAAGAAACAAAAAAAAAGAAAGAACAGATATATATATATATATTTGATGGTGGTGAATGTTTGCCGTGAAGATTGACAGAATATATATATGTTTCAGTTTGGGATGCACGTGCAGCAATTCAAGGCACAAAACAAAGAAAAGAAAGATTATATGTTTGTGACGTGCAGATTGCAAGACAAAGACAAAAGACAGAACAGAATGTTGTGACGCCAAAGCAAAAAAAAAACAGAACACTAAATTAATTGATATGTCACAACATAAAGCCAAAACAGAATGTCTTTTGTGTTGAAAAGTCAAACGATTGGCTTTTTTGTTGATTTTGGTATTCAATAAACAAGAAAAGTTTTGTGATGTATGCACGTGCAAATTAACCTTTGTGAAGCAGGCTGATTTTTTTTTTTTTTTTTGTGATGCGGTTCGATGGTTTGATGATTTGCGGCAAATAAACAAGAATCAGAAAATAAGAAAATAAATTGGTAGATCAAACCTGAATTAATTAACCGAAGCTCTAATACCAACTGATGCGAACCCCGTATATATTGATACGACACCCACGATCAAGTTGAACACAACCCCAAGAAAGATAATTCAGATTTCAAAAAAATCTTTGACCCGTTGATTAGCAAACCAAGAACCAAAGATATAACGACGCCACTCCCAAGAAAGAGATGAGAATGTGGGAGATAAGTCAAGGTTGATAAATCAAGAACAAATCTTGATGCAATTCTCAAAGTTCACAAGAGAACAATGGATAAAAGTTAAATCTTTTATTCAATTGACAACTGATTGAAAAGTTAGGTTTAATAAGCCTTATATAGGCATACAATCCTAAACCTTATTGGAAACCAAATAAAACCCTATTTTTAATTGATTTTGACTCTTTGACTTTGACTCTTTCCTAAACACACCCATATTGGGCTTTTTAATGACTTAGCCTCCTAATTAAAACTTAATAAATTAAACTAAATTAAAAACGATCCCATAATACAAATTAGGCCCAATGTAAATCAATTAAATAAATAACAGCCCAATTGCATTATAATCGACACCCAAGCCTCAAGATTTCTTCAAGATTGATGTTCTTGGACTTGTTTTTGAACTTGAACAATATTTTGAAGTCTTGATGTTCCCTCCAAGCTGTCCAAGTCATGTTGTGCAAGACTCTTGGCCCAAATATCCAGAACGAGCCCATTTAAAGCTTCCTTCATCCTTTTAGCTCGAGCCCTCGTCATAGGTGCTCCATTGATGCTCAAAGGATCCATAGGCTTGCTTCCTTGGTTTCCATCACTACGCCCCTGTCCTGGTCTCTATCTGCTAAGGCGCGGCTACCATGGGACAATCCCGGATAAAGTGGCCCTCCTGACCACATCTGTAACACCCAGTCTTGCCTTGCATACACTCTCCTAGGTGTGGTCTGCCACACTTAAGGCATGACTGTCGAAACTTACTGCTCTGCTGACTCTTAGATCCGCCCATCTGTCCCACTGAACTATGGCTACTACGGGCTATTTGGGACTATCTACGGCTATCCGTGAAGGAAGACTGGCCTCCACTCTTGGTCATCTTACTGGAGCTGCCTTGCGGCTTACCTGTCCATCCGCGCTTTTGCTCAAATTTCTTTGGCTTGAGAAAAGTTGCTACTGTCTTCTCAACCCTAGTGGCTGCCTGTACCAACTCCCCATATCTGGTATGTGTAGCAGGAGTAATATAAGCCCTGATCCTTGCATTGAGACCTGACATAAATCTGTTTATCTTCTGCTCTTTGTCTATGGTAATGAAAGGAACCAATTTGAGGTACTCTGTAAACTTCCTTTCATACTCTGCCACTGTCAAGCTCCCCTGTTCAAACCTGAAGAATTCTTCAATCTTTGCATGTAAACCCTCTATTTTTATTATTGTACGGATACCCAGGAACAGTCCCTAAGTGTCGATTAGAGACCCTAAATTAATTATGGAGACGCTTAAGGTCATAGAGAACCCATTGGAATTGATTTAAACCCAATTGGAGATTAAACGAGAAGTTAAATGATAAATGAAGTTGAATAATTTTTAAGGTAGAAATGGATTAAAGTGAAAATAACTTTTAATAATTGTGGTCGTTGTAAGATTAAGCTAAAATCTAAGGGAGGAGAATGAAATTGTTTTAGGGTGTAAGTGGAATTAATGAGACTTGTGTGGAGGAATATAGAAGTCAAGAAGTATGGTTGACTTTTCAAAATAAAAAGCAAAACCAGTCTCTCTCGCGCAAAGGAAGAAAGAAAGAAGAAAGGAAAGGAAGAAGAAGAAGAGAGAAGAAAGAAGAAGAAGAGAAGGAAAGAGGAACACCGCCGGCCGACGCCTCCACCACCGTTCACCACTGCCGTTCAACGCCGCCATCCAGCTGCAAACGGAAGACAAACCCGCAGCAAAATCAGATCCGATCAACACTGAAGAACGAGCTGAAACCGCGACGAAACAGCCCCAATCAACGCCGACGAGCTGCTCCAGCTCAACCTGCACCAAGATCAACTCAAACTCGACCTGAACGGAGCTGAAACGGAGCTGATCCAGCGCCCAGAACAGCCCTCCGCGTGTGCAAATCAGCGGCAGCAACGACGGCGAACCGCGGCAGAACCAAGGGGGAAAGAGAGAGAGGAAGAGAGGGGAAGAAAAGAGGAAGAAAATCAGCCCAATCTCAGCTCAGATCCATCCCAAAATCAGTCCAAAACCATCCCAAAAGCGAAGTAACGCAATAGAAAAAGGGGTGAGTTATTTAAGTTTGAAAATGATGATTTTTGTTGGTGTATAAGTTGATTTGAGATGGATTTCGTTGTGATTTGTTGATTGGTTGTTTTTGAGTGAAAACGAGTTGAAAAATAAGTGGATTTAAGCCTATTGGGAGTTTAGAAAACCAAAGATTCAAAGAGAATCCAAATCGCGCAATAAACTAGTTTAAAGGGCAATTTCGTAAATTGACCCTTATGATGTCCGTTGAGAGTTTGGATGACCCTAATGAGTTTAATTAGGTATGTTGAAGCTATTAAAAGCGAAAGATTAAGATTAGAAATCAAAATGGAGAGTTGTGCGTAAAAAGGATCATATAGGGAGGATTGTGTAATTTCGAGTTTCCAGAAGTGACGTGAACGTAAATTTACGTTTCCATATGTTATGTAGGTGACGAGGGAGCTCGAGGATCGAGGCGTGAGGATTAGGGGCTCCGCACGCATTATTTTCAGTCATCAGTTTTGTGAGTGAGTTTTATTTAAAGATTTTAAAAGTATTTCAAATTATCAAATTTGAATTGATAAGTAATTGCTTGAGTTTATTTTAAATACATTGATATATGCATGAGCATTAGTTTGAAATGAGAATGTGATTTTATATGCATATATATAAAGTTGTTGAAATGAAATCTCAGAAACTAAGTTTTCAAGTTTGAATTGAGAAAATCAGTTTTAGTGCTTAATGCACTCAGAAAATGAGTTTTAATACTTATGGCATTCAGAAATCAGATTTTAGTGCTATACGCACTCAGAAAAGAGAATTGTGCTTTTGCACGAGAAAGTTAAAGCAAAAAAGAGAAAAGTGTTTTCAAAACCAGAAAGTATCCCCTCAGGGATTTTCAGAGGTTACAGAGCAGTTTAGACCTGATCGGTTTATCCCACTTCAGTTGGCACAGTCTAGGAAGGGATAAGTTACTAACTTGGGGGGATAAGTGTCACAGTCTGTCAGTCGAGTCGCCATTACTGATGTGGGATAGTGTTTCGTGTGCTATGGTTAGCGCTGGGCAATTCCGCACATAGCCACGAGATGTCTCAGAGCAGGCGAGCTATGGTTAGCGCTGGGCAATTCCGCACATAGCCGCTAGATGTCTCTGAGCTGGCGAGCTATGGTTAGCGCTGGGCAATTCCGCACATAGCCGTTAGACTTGAGAGACCCCAGATTTAAGGATACTATGGTAATTTTGAAAGATATCGAGAAACAGCTTTTAAAAGAAAAGCTTATTTGAGATAAAAGATATTTTATAATTATTATTGAAGTTATTTATGATTTACAGTTGCAAGATTTGTATTTAAATACGTGCATGCGTTTAGAGATGAATTCTCTTGTTTAAGTTGATGTTTTAAAGATTTAAGTTTGAAATGCTTTAGAAACAAAGAATAGTTTTCAAATGTTTTTAGAGGAGGAAGTTTTGAAAACCAGAGTTTCAAAGAAAAGATAAATTATCACTCACTGAGCTTTTAGCTCATTATTTTTCTGTTTTATATAAAAACCTTCTCAGGTACTCTCAACAGGTAGTCGATCAGTAGCATTACCTCTAGCGGGTGAGCCAGCGCGACACGACATCATTTGAGTAGTTCATTTTGCCTCATCAGTTAGATTTTCATGTAAATCTCTTTTAAAATGTATAAAGGATTTGTAATTATTCGTTTATAACTGTTTTTAAATTGCTTTTGATTTAAATGTGATTTATTAAATTGTGTTTGGATTTTATTAAGTTGAATTGAAAATTTACATGCATGATTGAGGCCTACGGGCAACCAGAAGTTAGGTTGGTGATAAATTTTAGTCGAAGTGTTGATATTTTTGTAAACAGGTTTTTCGGGAACGTTAAAAATGCAGTCGTTATGCTGCCGAAATTTTGTTAGAAAAATGAGTTTCGAAAATGAATTTAAAATTAAAAATAAAAAAATTTTTCATACGCGTTTTTAGTTTTTAAAGAAAACTCAACCCAACGATGTTTTAGAAAGTATGAAAGAGTTTAGGGTTCGCTCCATGGGTTTCGCTTAGCCCGACGAGTCGAGTCTGAGAGGGATCCGTTGGGGTGCCCGGCGTGATCGACCGGATCAGAGTTAGAGGTATCCGGTTCGGGTCGCGTTATTGCATCCTTATATGCTTTAGGGAAGAACTGATTCTTAAATTCCTTTTGAAAATCTGTCCAAGTAACTCCCTCTGGATGCGACCTCTCATGTGCCTTCCACCACTCCTTAGCACTGTCTTTGAGTAGGAAGGCTGAGAATTCCACTCTCTGTTCATCTGAGCATCTCATAACTCTGAATATCTCTTCATTAGCCTCTGACCATGAAAGTGCCTGCTTTGGCTCTCCTGTGCCATCAAAGGTCTTGGCGCCTAACTTCTGGGCGCGCTCTATGGTCACTCGAGCCTCTCACAGCTGATTAATTGTCGCTGCTATTGCCTGTGCTAAGTGCTCCACATCCACTTGTGGTCGCTTGGGTCTATCAGGCTGAGGTGATGGTTCTGGGTGTGAAGAGCTACTAGGCACGTTGACAGACTCATCAACTGCCCTCCTCGTCCTCGGGCGACCTCAGCGTTGCATGCTTCTGTAAGATTCAAGAATGCATATACAGACTTTTTAATGCACGAAAATCATTTAAGAAATTATGCAATGTATGAACTGAAAACTTTAAACTCATGAAATCTTGAAAAACGTGAATCAAAACAACTTTAAAGCCTCCTAAACTCTTTCTGAAAACCGTGGCTCTAATACCACCTTGAAACGCCCCAATTCGGACCGCCACTAGACTCCTATCCGAATGGTACGCCCGGGCACCCCAACGAATCTCTCTAAGCCCATCTTGATGGGGAAAAAGGCATTCGAGGAGCGAACCCTCTTAACTTAAAACTTAACCTTAGTGGAAGCTAAATCTTTTAAATCTAAAGTTGAAATGGTTTGGGTTGGTTTGACACTATTCATTTGGTCATTTTTAAAACTCAAAACCGGCAGCATAACGGTTGCAATTTGGATAAACCAAAAACCTGGAAAGCAATTTAAACACTTCAAACTATAATCACAATCCAACCCAACTTCTCGCAATCAGTTTATCAACATAATCACAAAAATTTAAAACCTTCAAAGATAAGATATAAAGATGTAATTTTAAATCTAGTAAACTTGATTTTTCAAGCACAACATGGTGCACTTTTACACAACTCAAAAGATATCACTCTTTTTTATGCAAAATGTACAAAATATATGCAATATACAAGACTCAAAATATGCATATTACATTCTTCAAAAAGCAATTGCCAATACTTGCACCCACTTGAATGCGAAGGAGGGAGGCTTCACTAGTCTTCACCCACACGAGTACCTGAGGAGGGTTTTATAAACAATTTGAAAAGTGAGCTATAAAGCTCAGTGAGTGCAATAGTTTATAAACTTAATTTTATTTTCTGAAAACTTCCTCCTTAGAAAACTTTAATAAAAGTTTCTATTTCTTAAAACATTTAAAGCTTAAATCTCATTCAATTGCATAGCATTAATATAAACAATTTATAATAAACTGGTAAAACATAAATCTGAACATGCTTAAAAATAACTGAACTTTATAAAGGCACCATTCGTAACCCTAATCTCTTGACCACACGGTGACTTAGCTAAGGCCGCAGGTGTGGTAGGTCACAAGGCGATGTATCTGACATCCACCGCAACCAACTCTCTGAGACCTCTCAGTAACTACGTGCGGAATTCTGCATCGCTAGCCATAGTGCGAGACCATATCTCACAAAGTAGGGGCGACACACTCACTCATAACTCTAACCATACAATTAGTGACTCGTTTCCCTCAACCCTTGCCTTACTAAGTGGGATATACCGTACGGGTTTGAACTTGATAAACTGGTGGGTACTTATGGCCTTTGAAAACTTGTTTTTCTCTAATGCTATGTCTTACAAATCTTTATACTTGGTGCACAAGCACAAAAGCTTTAACTTGAAAACTTTAAACTTGAGTCCTTGGACTCGTTTACTTTACAAATACAGTACATGTATTTAAATACAAGAACTTATACATGCAAAAGCATAAAATCTAACTTATCAATGCAAAAGCATAAAATCACTTTAGAAAATTCTTTGAAAGTGCACTCACCTTAAACTTGAGCTTAATTCGGATGAGCTTCAAAAGCCCTCTTGTGATCTGGTTGGATGCTCTTCACCTACACAACACATATATTCGTAAATTTACGTTTACGTCAACCTCTAGAAACTTGAAATAATAAAAATTACATAATCGCCCCTAAGTGACCCTTTTTAGGCGTAACTCTCAATTTTTGTTTCCTTAATTTAATCTTCAACTTTTATTAATCCCAATACGCCTAATTAAACTCATTAGGGTCATTCAAACTCTCAACGGACGCCATATGGGCCAATTTACAAAATTGCCCTTTAAACTAGTTTAGCGTTTTGGTTTCTCTCTAGCTCTTTAGTTTTCTAAACTCCCAATATGCTAAAATCCACTTATTTTTCAACTCGTTTTCACTCAAAAACAACCAACAAACAAATCATAACGAAACCCATTTTGAACTCAACTTAAATCACCAACGAAATCATCAATTTCAAACTTAAATAACTCACTCATTTTTCTTTCGCGTTGACTTCGCTTTGGGACTGATTTTATTGATAGATCTGAGCTGGTTCAAGCTATTTTTCTTCCTTCTTCTTCTCCTCTCTTCCTCTCTCTCTTTCCCTCTCATTTTGCCGCTAACTTGCCGCAGGTTTCACCGTGGATCGGCGTCGTTTCCGTCGCAAGTCTGCTGTCCGATCGCGCGTGGTCTAGTTCGTCCTCGGTTCTGTGCGATTACAGCTCGATTCTGCTCTTGTTCTGGTCAGGTTCAGCTCGCGACAACCGCTTGACGTTTCTGCTCCGGTCGACATTCAGTTCTGCGGGTTCAACGGATCTGGTTCTAGCGGTCGTCGGCTTCGGTTCCGCAACGAGTTCTGCTCAGCATCAGCGACTGGATGAGCTAGTCGATAAGCTTGGATGATCGGCCGGAGAAGCTCCTCACCGACATCAACTTCTTCTTCTTCTTCTTCTTTCTTTTCTTCTTTCTTCTTCTCTCACGTTCTGCGACTGAAAGTCTGGTTGCTGTTTTAACATTTTCAAAGTCAACCGTCTTGTTTTTGGCTTCTAATTTCCTCCCCAACAATCTCAATAATTCCACTTACGCCCTAAGAAAATTTCATTCTCCTCCCTTAGCTTTTAGCTTAATACTACTATGACCACAATTTTAAAGTTTATCTTCAATTTAATCCCTTTTTACCTTAAAAATTTTTCTATTTCATTTACTAATTTATTTTCCCGTTTAATCTCCAATTGAGTTTAAATCAAACCTTATGGGTTCTCTATGACCTTAAGTCTTGCCATAAACCATTTAGGGTCTCTAATCAATACTTATGGACTATTTCTGAGAAATCCGTACAATATAAAAATAGAGGGTTTACACCTCCGAATTCACTATAACTTTTCAAATTCACTATAGTCGGTACAGAATCAAACGGCGCAGTACTGCTCTATGACCCATTAATGGCATGCCACTCCAATCCCCACCTATCTGTGTCAAAGCTTACTAGGGCTTGAATAACAATTTATTTTCAAAATTCATTGGGTTGGTTTCGTTTAAACTTTCGATTTCTAATAATTTTTCAAACAAAATCTAGCAGTATAACGGCTGCATTTAAAAGGTTTCCAGGAAAACCTGAAAATATGCAATAACACTTCTAAATATCTCATCAATCCAACCCAACTACATTTTCCCGCAATCACACAAATCAATTTTCAAATTCATCATTTCATTTTTTTGTCACAATCATATAAATCTCATCAATTATCACAATTTATAATAATATATTTCATTAGACACATATCAAAATATTCACAAATATTATTTCAAAGCATCAAAGTACTCAAAAATCAATAATATTCTATTTATAAAAACGAATTGAATAAAGTGTACACCGACCTTTATTCTCCAACGGAAGCTCACACTTTCTCCTTTCCTTTTTTTGGACTTCCGTGAGCTACCTCCTCTCCTGGATTTTCAAAACTACATAAATACTTAATAAAAGCTCATTCCATAATTTAAAATGCATGATTTACTATTCCTAATGGATCCGAATATTTTCAAATCTCACCAACCAAAAATCATCAATCTTCAACCCAAACAACTCACCCTTATTCCTTTTCGAATTAACGTTGTTTTAAACCAGTTTTGGGGTGGTTTTGGACTGATTCTGGTGATAGATTTGGACTGATTTCGGGTTACTTTCCTTCCTCTTTCTTCTCCTCTTTTTCTCTCTCGGTTTCGCCGCGGTTTGCGGCTGATTTCGCCACCGTTCTGTTACTGGTTAAGCTGATTCCCACTTCGTTTCAGCTCGGTTTTGCTCTCGTTTGGGTCAGGTTGGCATCGGTTTTACGGTCGGATCAGCTAGTTTGGCGTCGAAATCAATTGGAGCAGCTCGTCGGTGTCGTCTCCTCTCTGATCGGGTCTGTTCGAGTGGCGATTCTGTGCGATTTCAGCTCCGTTTTTAGCATCGTTCGGTCGCTTCGAGCTTCACGTGCAGCTCTGGTCGGTCGATGATGGTTTGCTCAACAGTTGGTGGCTGGTCAGTCGGCAATGGCTTCTCCTTCTTTTTCTTTTCTTCTATTCTTCTTTCTTTTCTTCTCTTTTTTCTTCTGGTTTGCACGACAACTCGGCTTTGTTTTTGATTTGTTTGAAAGTCAAATAAATCTTTTTGGCTTCTATTTTCCACCCCAAACAAATCCTATAATGCCCATTTCATCCCTTACAAATTTCATTCTTATACCTTAGATTTTTGCTATATTTTACTTTGACCACACAAATCAAATCTTATCTTCAATTTAATCCCTCATCTCATTAATAATAATAATAATAATAATAATACTATTCATGCGTATAAAATTAGGGATGTTACAACTCTTTCCCTCTTAAGAAATTTCGTCCTCAAAATTTACCTTATTCAAATAATTGAGGATACTGCTGTTGCATTATCTCCTCACTTTCCCAAATAGCTTCTTCAACTTTATGATTCCTCCAAAGGACCTTAACCAGTGGAATTTTCTTATTTCTCAATTCCTTGATCTCCTGGTCTAGAATTCGCACAGGTTCCTCTTCATATGATAAATCTGGCTGTACATCGATGGCTTCGGTCGATATGACGTGAGAAGGATCCGATCTATATCTCCTTAGCATCGATATATGAAATACATTATGTATCTTGTCCAGTTCAGGTGGGAAAGCTAGTCTATAGGCTACCAGTCCCACACGTTCAATGATTTCATATGGGCCGATAAACCTAGGACTTAACTTTCATTTCTTTCCAAATCTCAATACTTTCTTCCACAGAGATACCTTGAGGAAGACTTTATCCTCAACTTCATATTCTATATCTCTCATTTTCAGGTCTGCATAGGACTTCTGTCGATCGGATGCAGCTTTCAGTCTTTCTTTAATAATCTTGACCTTCTCTTCAGTCTGTCTCACCAAATCAGGCCCTATTACCTTACTTTCACCCAGTTCGGTCCAACACAAGGGTGTCCTGCATTTACTTCCATATAGAGCTTCATATGGTGCCATGTTTATACTTGTTTGATAACTGTTATTGTATGCAAATTCTATCAGTGGAAGATGGTCAACCCAACTTCCTTCAAAATCAATAATACAACTTCTCAGCATATCCTCTAGCACCTTAATCACTCTCTCTGATTGCCCATCTATTTGCAGTTGAAAGGTTGTATTGAAATGCAATTGAGTACCCAAGACTTCATGCAATTTCTTCCAAAACCGTGATGTGAATCTTGGGTCTCTATCTAATATGATGGACACCGATATTCCATGTAACCGAACTATTTCTTTTATGTACAACTTTGCCAAATTTTCAAGTGAATAATCAGTCTTGATTGGTAAGAAATGTGCTGACTTGGTCAATCTATCCACAATCACCCAAATTGCATCATGTTTACTCTGAGTAAGAGGTAAACCTGTAACAAAATCCATGGTGATACGGTCTCACTTCCATTGAGGAATGGATATTGGCTATAGTAACCCTGTTGGAACCTGATGTTCAGCTTTCACTTGCTGACATGTCATGCACTTGGTGACATAATCTACTACATCTCTTTTCATACCGAACCACCAGTAAGAAATCTTCAAATCCTGATACATTTTTGTACTACCTGGGTGCATTGCATACGAACTACTGTGCGCTTCCTTCAGAATTATCTGTTTCAATTCATCATCGTTTGGAACACAGATTCTGTCTCTGAAATACAAATAACCATCATTCTTGATTTCAAAATCAGTCTTTTTCCCCTCTTGAACTTGTTTGCCAATGGCTATTAACTTTTCATATTGTTTCTATTTTTCTTGTATCTGCTGAATCAGACTTGGCTTGACTTGTAGTTCAGCTATTAATGCACCTTCATCTGTCATCATTAACTGAGCATTCATAGCTCTTAAAGCTACCAGATACTTTCTACTCAAAGCATCAGCTACCACATTCGCTTTTCCCGGGTAGTAGTCAATGATGCAATCATAGTCTTTAATCAACTACATCTACCTCCTTTGTCTCAAATTTAATTCTTTTTGAGTGGACAAATATTTCAGGCTCTTATGGTCGGTGTAGATATAACACCTCTCACGATAAAGGTAATGCCTCCAAATCTTTAAGGCAAAAAACTATGGCTACTAGCTCCGGATCATGTGTAGGGTAATTCCTTTCATGAGGTTTCAACTGTCTGGAAGCATATACCACTACCTTACCTTCCTGCATCAACATACAACCAAGCCCATTAAGTGAAGTATCACTGTATATCACAAAATCCTTACCAGATACTGACTGCGTAAGGATTGGAACCTCAACTAACATTGCCTTAAGCTTTTCAAAGCTTGCTTGACATTTTTCATTCCACTCAAATTTGACATCCTTATGAAGCAACTTTGTCAATGGAGCTGTGATTGTTGAAAATCCATTCACAAATCGTCTGTAATGCCCTGCTAATCCCAAAAACTTCTAATTTTTGTGACATTCTTAGGAGGTTTCCATTCCATAATCGCCTCTATCTTCTTTGGATCGGCTCTAATGCCCTCTGCAGATACAATATGTCTCAGAAATGCAATCTCATTCAACCAGAATTCACATTTACTCAATTTGGCATACAACTTCTTCTCCCTCAAAATCTGCAATACCGTTCGAAGATGTCTATCATGTTCTTCTAGAGTCTTAGAATATACCAGAATATCATCAATGAAGACTACCACAAACTGATCCAAGTAAGGACGGAAGATGCGATTCATCATATCCATAAAGGCTGCAGGTGCATTCGTCAGCCCAAATGGCATCACCACAAATTCATAATGTCCGTATCGCGTTCTGAAGGCTGTTTTCGAAATATCTGACTCTTTTACCCTTAACTGATGGTACCCTAATCTGATATCAATCTTGAAAAATACACTGGCTTCTCTCAACTGATCAAACAGATCATCAATCCTAGGCAAAGGATACTTATTCTTGACTGTAAGTTTGTTCAATTGCCTATAATTTGCACACGGTCTTAACGACCCATCTTTCTTCTTAACAAATAATACAGGAGCTCCCCAAGGGGATACACTGGGTTGTATAAATCCCTTGTCTAACAATTCTTATAACTGCATCTTTAACTCCTTCAACTCAGCGGGTGCCATCCTATAGGGAGTAATCGAAACTGGTGTAGTACTTTGCACTACATCAATAACAAACTCAACCTCTCTTTCTGGTGGTAAACTAGGTAACTCTTCCGGAAACACATCTGGATAATCAGACACAGTGGGTATATCCTGAAGATCAGATCTAATCCTTTGGGAATCAATCACATGTGCCAGATAAGCTTCACATCCTTTCCTAATCAATTCTCTAGCAGTAATGACTGAAATGACATTAGATAGGAAATCTGATCTCTCTCCCACCATGGTTACTTCTACATCATCTACTGTCTTAAGGGTAATTCTCTTTCAGCGACAATCAATAACTACCATATGCCTGGATAACCAATCCATGCCCAATATTACATCAAACTCATGGAAAGGTAATTCCATCAAATCACCTGGAAAATCATACCCCTGAATCCGAATAGGACAATCTCTATATACCCGATTTACAATCACACTGTGGCCCAATGGATTGCTCACTAGAATCTCATGCTCAGTGATATCTACCTTTAAGTTTCTTTCTCTAGATATCGATGTGCAAATGTAGGAATGCGTAGATCCGGGATCTATCAATGCACGTGCTGAAATATCAAAAACAGAAATCATACCCACTATAACATCCTTGGTTTTATGGTCGGATCAGCTAGTTCGGCGTCGGAATCAATTGGAGCAGCTTGTCGGTGTCGTCTCCTCTCCGATCGGGTCTATTCGCATGGCGATTTTGTACGATTTCAGCTCCGTTTTTGGCGTCGTTCAGTCACATCGAGCTTCACGTGCAGCTTTGGTCGGTTGGCGATGGCTTCTCCTTCTTTTTCTTGTCTTCTCTTCTTCTTTCTTTTCTTCTCTTCTTTCTTTTGGTTTGCGCGACAGCTCGGCTTTTGTTTTTGATTTGTTTGAAAGTCAAATAAATCTTTTTGGCTTCTATTTTCCACCCCAAACAAATCCTATAATGCCCATTTCATCCCTTACAAATTTCATTCTTATACCTTAGATTTTTGCTATATTTTACTTTGACCACACAAATCAAATCTTATCTTCAATTTAATCCCTCATCTCATTAATAATAATAATAATAATAATAATAATAATAATAATAATAATACCATTCATGCGTATAAAATTAGGGATGTTACATTATGTATGAAAAGTAAGCATTTATGGTTTTATAAGTATGAACTTGTTATGAAATGAAATTTACGTTTTAAGTTTTAAGCCCTTTTTATAAATGAAAATACATTTTATGTTATGCAAAGAAAACCTTTTTATTTCCCCATGAGTGATCTTACGCGTTTACTAATTTATGAGTTTTGCAATAGTATGATTTATATGAAACTTATGCAAATATGAAATTTTTATGGATTCTTTATGTGTATTTTGCACGGTTATATATGATTTATATGAAGTTTTATTAAGTTATTTATATGTTTATTAAAATTTAAGTTCCATACGAAATTTTAAAAATATACGTATGAGGTTTTATGTATGATTGAATCAAAAAGATATTTTGTGCTTTATGCACTAAGAAAATGGAATTTGAAGTCTTATATATTGCAAAGTATGAGGTTGATGTTTGACGCATTCTGAATTAAGACTTTGTACTTATTGCACTTCAATAAGTGATTTTGTGCTTTTGCACTAAATAAGAAAAATAAAAATAAGTTTTCAATGTCATAAATATACCCACCTGTATAAGTAAGTTTTAGACCCGGCCGGTATATCTCACATTAGTATGACAAGTCTTGGGAGGGATGCGTCACTAACCCCGGGGGGGAGGGGGGGCGCGAGGAAATTGAGCCTGTTGCGTCGCCTCTACTTTTGTGGGATATTATCTCGTGTTATGGTTAGCGATATAATATACCGCACATAATTACGGGATGTCTTTGTAAGTAAGTAAGTGTCACGATTGGTGTCTGTTAAAAGTGTCACGTGACTTCATGTTGGTTAACGTTATTATAGCTAGCACGTGGTTGTAAGTTTATAGGGTATGAATGGTGCTTTTCGAAAATTAAGTAAGTATTTAAAATATTGAAAGCAAAGAAAGAGCTATTATATGTTTTAAACATATTTTACGATTAAATGAAATTAAGTTTTGAAAAAATTTAAGAAATGGAAAAGTTATTTTATGTGTTTTATAATCCATAAGATTCAATGAAGTTTCATGAATATATATAAGTTTTACGGATTTTCCATTCCAAGTTGTGTATGGGAATGAGATGGAAGTTTTATATGTTTTATGCACCACTAGTTTATACTTTATATGAAGCTTTATGTGTGTATAATTTTAAATTGAAATGAAATTTGTAAGGTTTATATGTATAAGTTTAAGTATTATTTCATTTTTAAGTTTTATGTAAATTTTAAATTTTATGTACATATGGATCCATAGTTTTATATGTATATTTTGTAAGCTATATGAGATTTATATTTTTCAAGATTTCAAGTAATATATGCTTTCGAATTCTTTAAGTATGCTTTGAAATGAGATGAGGTTACAATTTGAAAAGTTTTAAGAAATAAAGTATTTTAAGTTATAAGTTACATGAAGTTTTACATATATATATATATATATGCTTATATACATTTTAATGTCTTTATGAATTTTACGGAATCATAAGTTATGGGAAGTTTTAAGTTCCTAAGTATTTTAAAGATTTTCTATGTATGTTTTGCTATGAAATAAGTTTTGAACCCTATGATAAGTTTTAAGAAAAATAAAGGCATTTTGAAAAGATTTTTAAGGAGGTATTTTTAAGAAATATAATGATTTAAGTTAAAAAGAAATTAAGCACTCATTGAGCTCCCAAAACTCACTGTTTTCTGTTTTTATGTTAAAAACCTCCTAAGGTATTGAAGTGGGTGACCGATAGCAAAAAGCTCCTCTAGAAGAGTAAGTGGGTGACGACACAACCATGCTTCTGTAATAATATATTGTTGCACATTTTGTATTTGAAAATAATCGTATTTAAATATATGTTTAAATTGTAAATGAGTGGTAAATTAATTATGTATGAAATTGGTAAGTTTTGGTCACATTTAAAGCAATTGCATAAGTTACAAAGTGTTTGAAGTTTGATTTCATATTTTGGAATTTTAACAAAATGAATTTGTGATTTGAAATATATGTTTGAGGCTAAAGAAGTTGGGTTGGAAAAATAGAGGTATGTGGAAACGTATTTTTCTCTTGTAGATATTTTGGGTATATAAAAAATGCAGCCATTATGCTGTTGAATTTTCTATTTGAAAAAAAAAAAATCAACCCATTCTAATTTTACGAAGTAAGAAAATGTTTTAAGGGTTCGCTCCACGAATTTCTTTTAGCCCATCTAGTGGGGTTAGGAGGAATCCATTTGGGTGCCAGGCAGGGCCCTCCGGACGTAAATACAGTAAGATTCGAATTTGGGTCCTATCACTTGATGTGTTAAGGAAAAAAAGTTGTTTGCTAATTTGAAAAATTATTCTTTTTGCACTGATAAGATTGTATTTTTGGGCTATGTTGTTACGTCAGAAGGGATAGAAGTAGATGAGGAGAAGGTTAAGGCTATTAGGGAGTGGTCTAGGCCTAGGAATGTAAGTGAAGTGCGTAGATTTCATGGGTTGGCTAGTTTTTATAGGAGATTTGTTAAAGATTTTAGCAACACAGCTGCACCACTAACCGAGGTTGTGAAAAAAAGTGTGGGTTTTAAATGGGAAACTGAGCAACAACATGCATTTGATTTGACTAAGGATAAATTGCATTCTGCACCATTGCTTGCATTACCTGATTTCTCTAAGACATTTGAGATTGAGTGTGATGCATCGAGAATAGGTATAGGGGCTGTTCTTATGCAAGATAGACATCCTATAGCTTATTTTAGTGAGAAATTGAGTGGAACATCATTGAATTATCCTACTTATGATAAAGAGTTGTATGCTTTAGTTAAGGCCTTAGAAAATTAGCAACAATATTTATGGCCTAAGGAGTTTGTAATTCATACTGACCATGAGTCTTTGAAGCATTTGAAAGGAGAAGGTAAGTTGAGTCGAAGGTATGCTAGTGGGTAGAGTTTATAGAAACGTTTCCTTACGTGATCAAGTATAAACAGGGAAAGGAAAATGTTGTAGCTGATGCATTGTCTCGTAGGTATACTTTGATTGCTACTTTGAATGCAAGATTGTTAGGGTTTGAGCATATTAAAGAATTGTATGTGAATGATCCTGATTTTACTTCTGTGTATGTTGCTTATGAGAAGGGTTCATTTGGTAAATTTTATAGACACGAGGGGCATTTATTTAGGAGGAGTAGATTGTGCATTCCTCAAAGGTCCATAAGAGAGTTGCTATTTAGAGAGGCACATGGGGGTGGTTTAATGGGACATTTTGGTGTTAGAAAGACTTTGGATGTGTTAGATAAGCATTTTGTTTGGCCGCACATGAAGAGAGATGTTGAGAGAATTTGTGAGAAGTGCATAACATGTAGAAAGTCTAAATCTAAAGTTTCACCCCATGGTTTGTATAAACCTTTACCCATACCTAGTGAACCTTGGATTGATATTTCAATGGATTTTGTATTAGGTTTACCTAGGTCCAAAAAGGGCTGAGATTCAATGTTTGTTGTGGTTGACAGGTTTTTGAAGATGGCTCACTTCATACCATGTCACAAGACAGATGACGTTACACATGTTGCTGACTTATTCTTCAAGGATATTGTTCGACTTTATGGAGTGCCGAAGAGCATTGTTTCATATCGAGATGCAAAGTTTTTAAGCCATTTTTGGAGGACTTTGTGGGGGAAGCTAGGAACAAAGTTATTGTTTTCTACTGCTTGTCATCCGCAAACTGATGGACAAACGGAGGTGGTTAATAGGATTTTAGGTACTTTGTTGCGTTCCATTACCCAAAAGAATTTGAAGAATTGGGAAGATTGTTTGCCATATGTAGAGTTTGTTTACAAGAGGAGTGTGCATTCAACTACTAGATGTTCACCATTTGAAGTTGTGTATGGATTCAATCCACTTACTCCTTTGGATTTGATACCTTTACCTATGGAGGAAAGAGCTAACTTGGATGGTAAGAAGAAAGCTGAAGTTGTTAAGTAGTTGCACGAGAGAGTTAGGCAACATATTGAGAGATGAACCAAGCAATATGCTACTTAAGCTAACAAGGGGCGAAAGAGAATTATATTCGAACCGGGAGATTGGGTTTGGGTGCATATGCGCAAGAAGAGGTTTCTTATTCAATGAAAATCTAAGTTACAGCCTCGTGGAGATGGTCCATTCCAAGTGCTCGAACGCGTTAATGACAATGCGTACAAGATAGACTTGCCAGGTGAGTATAATGTTAGTGCTACTTTTAATGTTTCTGATCTTTCTCCTTTTGATTTTGATGTAGGTTCCGATTTGAGGACAAATCCTTTTGAGGCGAGCGAGAATGATGGAAACCAAGGACGCAAGCCTATGGATCCTTTGAGCATCAATGGAGGACCTATGACAAGGGCTCGAGCTAAAAGGATAAATGAAGCTTTAACTGGGCTCGTTCAAGATATTTGGGACAAGAGTCTTGCACAACATGATTTGGAGAGCTTAGAGGGACCATCAAGGCTTCAAAATATTATTCAAGTTCAAGAACAAGTCCAAGAACATCAATCTTGAGGCTTGGGTGTCAATTACAATGCAATTAAGCTGTTATTTATTTGTTTGATTTAAATTGGGCTTAATTTGTATTATATGATAGTTTTAAATTAGTATTATTTATATGGCTGAGTCATTTATTTAAATTAAAAGCCTAATATGGGTGTGTTTAGAAAAAAGTAAAAGTCAAAGTTTAGAAAAAGTCAAAGTCAAAGTCAATTAAAATAAAGTTTTATTTAGTTTCCAATAAGAATTAGAATTGTATGCCTATATAAGACTTATTAAACCTAATTTTTCAATAAGTTGTTTATGGAATAAAGATTTAACTTTTTCTCCATCGTTCTTTTGTGAACTTTGAGAATTGCATCAAGATTTGTTCTTGATTTATCAATCTTGACTTATCTCCCACATTCTCATCTTTTTCTTGGGAGTGGCGTCGTTATATCTTTAGTTCTTGATTCGCTAATCAACGGGTCGACGATTTTCTTTAAATCTGAATTATCTTTCTTGGGGTTGTATTTCAATTTGATCATAGGTGTCATATTAATATATACGGGGTTCGCATCAATAGAGCATCATTGAATTATCCTACTTATGACAAAGAGTTGTATGCTTTAGTTAGGGCCTTAAAAAATTGGCAACATTATTTGTGGTCTAAGGAGTTTGTAATCCATACTAATTATGAGTCTTTGAAGCATTTGAAAGGACAAGGTAAGTTGAGTAGGAGGCATGCTAAATGGGTAGAGTTTATAGAAACGTTTCCTTACGTGATTAAATATAAACAGGGAAAGGAAAATGTTGTAACTGATGCATTATCTCGCAGGTATACTTTGATTTCTACTTTGAATGCAAGATTGTTAGGGTTTGAGCATATTAAAGAATTGTATGTGAATGATCATGATTTTGCTTCTATGTATGTTGCCTGTGAGAAGGGTTCATTTGGTAAATTTTATAGACACGAGGGGTATTTGTTTAGGAAGAGTAGATTGTGCATTCCTTAAGGGTCTATAAGAGAGTTACTAGTTAGAGAGGCGCATGAGGGTGGTTTAATGGGACATTTTGGTGTTCGAAAGACTTTGGATGTATTAGATGAGCATTTCTTTTGGCCACGCATGAAGAGAGATGTTGAGAGAATTTGTGAGAAGTGCATAACATGTAGAAAGTCTAAGTCCAAAGTTTTACCCTATGGTTTGTATACACCTTTGTCCATACCTAGTGAACCTTGGATTGATATTTCTATGGATTTTGTATTGGGTTTACCTAGATCCAAAAATGGCCGAGATTCAGTGTTTGTTGTGGTTGACGGGTTTTTGAAGATGGCTCACTTTATACCATGTCACAAGACCGATGACGCCACACATGTTGTTGACTTATTCTTCAAAGAGATTGTTCGACTGCATGGAGCGCCGAAGAGCATTGTTTCAGATCGAGATGTAAAGTTCTTAAGCCATTTTTGGAGGACTTTGTGGGGGAAGAGAGGAATGAAGTTATTGTTTTCTACTGCTTGTCATCCGTAAACTGATGGACAAACAGAGGTGGTTAATAGGACTTTAGATACTTTGTTGCGTTCCATTATCCAAAAGAATTTGAAGAATTGGGAAGATATCTTGCCACATGTAAAGTTTGCTTACAATAAGAATGTGCATTCAACTACTGGTTGTTCACCATTCGAAGTTGTGTATGGGTTCAATCCCCTTACTCCTTTGGATTTGATACCTTTACCTATGGAGGAAAGAGCTAACTTAGATGGTAAGAAGAAAGTTGAATTTGTTCAGCAATTGCACGAGAGAGTTAGGCAACATATTGAGAGGCGAACTGAGCAATATGCTACCCAAGCTAACAATGGGCGAAAGAGAATTGTGTTCCAACCAGAAGATTGGGTTTGGGTGCATATGCACAAGGAGAGGTTTCCTGTTCAATGAAAATCTAAGTTGCAACCTCGTGGAGATGGTCCATTCCAAGTACTCGAACGCATCAATGACAATGCGTACAAGATAGATTTGTCAGGTGAGTATAATGTTAGTGCTACTTTTAATGTTTCTGATCTTTCTCCTTTCGATTGTGACGTAGGTGCCGATTCGAGGACAAATCCTTTTTAGGAGAGGGGGACTCATGGAAATCAAGGAAGCAAGCCTATAGATCCTTTGAGCATCAATGGAGGACCTATGACAATGGCTCGAGCTAAAAGGATGAAGGAAGCTTTAAATGGGCTCGTTCAAGATATTTAAGCTAGGAGTCTTGCACAACATGGCTTGGAGGGCTTGGAGAGGACATCAAGGCTTCAAAATATTATTCAAGTTCAAGAACAACTCCAAAAACATCAATCTTGAGGAAATTTTGAGGCTTGGATGGCAATTCTAATGCAAATGAGCTATTAATTATTTGTTTGAATTAATTTGAGCTTAATTTGTATTATGGGTTGAGTTTACAATTAATTTAATTTATTAGGCTTTTAATTATGGGACTGAGACATTTATTTAAATTAAAAGCTCAATATGAGTGTGTTTAGAAGAGTAAAGTGTAGGGTTAAATTAAAAGTAGGGTTTTATTTAGTTTTCTATAAGATTTAGGATTGTGTGCCTATAAAGGCTTACTAAATCTAAATTTTCAATCAGTTGTTTAGGGAATAAAGATTTAACTTTTCTCACTTAGGAACAAACCCATATGCACGAAATAATTTTCTGAAGCTCAAAACGAAAATCAATGTTTTTGGACATGCCTTGGCCAAATACTATGCAACCACTTCCCTCTTGATTTTCTTTCATCAATTCTTGCTCCATTCATCTCCCTAACTCGCATTTAGGTCGATCCAAAAGTAGTTTGAAAATAAACGACCATCGGGTAAAGGTTTCTAGCTAGAAACCCATTTTTTTTACACTAATTTAGGTGCAACTTTACCATTTTTCATCTCTTAACTCAATTCTCTTTTTCTTAATGCTATACATACTCAAATGTACTCATGCAATTCATTTATACACATAGAAGAAGTGGCATTACATTATAACCACTAATGCCCTTTATATAGACTTTACAATGTAAGTTGTCTAAATTGATTTCTAACTTTTTCATAGGTTTCTTTAACATGTTTTCAACATGGAATCATGCTTAAAAACATCAAATCTCCTTGGATTTCTACACCCCTCACTATGGCCTTGTATGCACTAACACATATCAAGTTCATTTCTTTCAAAATTTTCATACTAACTCATTCAAGCATTTGATCACTTAACAGACAACTTGTTTCTTTTAAACACAAACTCAAATCAACTTAGGTCTCTCCCATGTAAACCCTAGCTCATCATCTCTTAATGATTCTACATGATTCTACTCTTGTTTTTAGTCTCTAAATGCTCAACTTATATCATAAAGAAAAATTCCCATCAAATATCAACTCAATCATCAACATAAACATCAACACAACATCATATAAACAAGTTGGAAAGTTGATGAACTAACCTCTTCTTTGCTTTGTTTTTGCTCTAGACTTGATTATCTAGCTTAGGTTAACTTGAACACATGATTTGGAGATCAAAGATTGCTTGAACTGCTTGATTCCTCTTGCCTCCAAGCTTGGCTGAACATACACCCTTTTGTCTAACGTTTTTTCCTTCAATTTTTGGTGTCTCACGGTTTTTGCTTCATGGTTTGTGTTAAGTGTGTTGAAAACTCACATATATATACTCTAACATTTCCTAAATGCCAATTATGTCCTTGAAAATTTTGTTTTTGCCCTTAAACTCTTACTTAACTCCATCTTAACCCCTAACAGAAAAACTTGTTTCTAATTTGGTCCCTATGTCACACTTAAAGATTACTTAAGACCATTTACCTTTTTACCTTCCTATTTATTATTCAATTGAGTGCAATCAATATCTAAAATTTCCCTACATTCTTTGGGCATTTTCATTAATCATTTAAGGTCTCAAAATATCACTTAGAGACTATTACTAGGAAAACCATAAATAGAATTGAGGGTTTACAATATATATATTCACACTTAATCTACTTTTGTATGCCAAATCTTAATTTAAAAATGACATTCATGCTTAAAGTATTTGGGGTGTTACATGCCCATCCATTCATTCATTTGATTTCCTTTCCATTTCACATTAATTTCATCATTTATACATCACATTTGATCAATCAACCCATCAAAACCATTCAAAAGCCATAATCTAACAAAATTACATAGTCATGACCGAACATACCCTTAAGCCTATCAACTTCATTTTCTTATATTCTTTTTTTATTCCAATCACTTCAATTTCATATCAACTCATCATACAACTTATTCAAGCATCAAAATCAACGCAACCATACATATACATAACTTGACCCTACACTGGTATACAACCTAAATCTTCATACATTTGGTTTTTCTTCTAATAAATCATCTCAATATCATATAAATTCTCACATAAACAAATCAATAACTCAAAAGACATTCAATTACACCATAGTTCTCATATTAGCCACAAACTAGTATATAACACAACAACTCATTCTATTCACTTTCTTCAATTCACATCAATTTCATCTAAAATACTCCAATAATCATTCAAAAATTAAACATCCAGCCAATTGAACTTACTTACCAAAATTACACCAAATTCCCACTTTGTCCACATATTAATATATACACAACTAATGCATTCTCTTCATTCTAAACTCAAAAATTATATCCAAATGCATAATCTAAACATCAATAATCAACTAAAGCCTTAAAATCACAATCCATTAAATTCCACACCATTATAATATAAAACCCTAAACTTACCTTACTAATTTTCCTTGATCAGAATCCTTGAACCTCTCTTTGTTTTCTAATCTCAATTTGAAGTTAATCAACTCCTAAATATACCATAAATTTCATCAATAACTTAATCGATCATAAATTCAAAAAAAAAAAACCATCAAACTAACCATAAAATTAACTCACTTACCAACAACTTCTCTTCACTTTTCCATAGCTATTTCTTGATGAAAACAAGGAGAAGAGATTGATGGAGACACCTTAGAACCTTCCCTTCTTGTAACACCTCTTATCCGTCCTTTCACTAGATGATTCCAAGGGGCCCTAACTTTATTTAGAAAAGCATAAATTTAAATTATTCACAGCAAAATACGAAATTTCAAAAACTTTACAAAAACTCTATTTCTATCAAAATAGGACATTTCAAAAACAATTTTTACAAACTCAATTAAAACTCTTTTATTTCACGTGGAAAAACTGTTAGAGTTTCCCCTAAAATTCGAACTTTTCCAACCTGTTACAAATTCAATATTTTCATTTTCAACACAATATTTTCCACAACATATTCACAAACTGGAACCAAACTTTGTTTGGCTCATCATTATCCATATACACCGCATTTACCAAAACAAATACACCAATTGATTTTCCTTACCAAAAATCACCATTTTTAAATCCAAATACATACATACATGCACATGAATATGAATGAAAACTTTTATATACAAAACTGAATATGATATATATATACCCAAAATAAGATGGAAGGATAAATGTGACTATATCGACTCGCTATAGATGTTTCTTCTCTTCAATCTTCGCCCTCCTGGCACAATCTCCTACCTATGTCCGGAAATTCCAATGCACTAAGCATATTTGCTTAGTGGGTGTACATAAAATTCCAATTCATAGTTTTAAATATAAAATATCATACAATAAAAATAATCAATTTTTCAATTCAAAAATCATTTAATAACTTAACATACACATTTAAAAACCAATTCCCGCATACAATATATAATTGGTCGAAAACACTTTCCATTGCCCATTGTAAACACTAGTATGATACCTTAGACTGAAAAACAGGCTCTTCAGCATTAGACACTCGGTGTTTACCCCCCGAATTGCATTACATACATATAAATCAATCATTTGGAACTGGACACTCGGTGCCTCTCAGGGTCCCTAAATTAATGATTATCATTTTATTTCAAACGTATCAGCGCAGTACTGCTATAATAACCCTATTGGCATGCCAAATTTCAATCCCCACCTACCAATACTTCGGTTTACGAGGGCTCCTTTAACATTTCAATTGGTTACATATAATAATCATACATTCTTTTTCACTTAAACGATTTCATAAACCATTCAAACATGTTACATTTAATACTCAATTCCTTCCATAAATCAACATAACATTTCAAATACACATTTAAACATATTTAATACATCAAGTTTAATTAAACACTCAAGTGTTAACATTTTAAAAAGCCATATTCATAAAATTAAAAACAAAGATTCAAATTAAATGTATATCAACCTTTGGTTTCTTCGTTTAGCTACTTCACTTTCTCGAATGGAAGCTCAAATATTTTCCTTTCCTTTTCCTTGGCTTCCTTAAGCTGCCTCCTCACCTACATATCACATTCTCGCTTAGAATACACAACATTTAACTTCACAAAACTTGTTAAATAACTTCTAACTGAAGTAACTCATAAAATGACACTTTTCATAAAAAAAAACTTTCCTACTTGATTTCTACTTAACCGAAGCTCTAAAATTCCAATTTTTTTTTCTATGAACCTTATTTATATATACTTAGGAACATTCCCATATGCCCGAAATAATTTTCTGGAGTCCGAAACAAAAAGTCTAATTTTTAGCACCCCCTTTGATCGAACACTATTCATAGCCCTCTCCCTTGATTTTCTTTCCTCAATTCTTGCTCCATTCATCCCCTTCACTCGCATTTATGTCACCCGTAAAACGGTTCTAAAATTCCAAGTATTGGGTGGTGAAATCTAGGAAAAACTTTTTTTTTTTTCAGCACAAATCTAGGTGCACTTTTCACATTTTTCATTCCTAAACTCAATTCTTTTTTTCCTAATGTTATTCACACTCAATTATACTCGTTCAATGCATTAAAACACATATATGAAATGGTATTACATGATATTCACTTATGCCCTTCATACGGACTTTTAAGTGGAACTTGGCTTAATTAATTTCTAACTTGTTTATAAGTTTCTCCAACATGTTTTTCACATGGAATCATGCTTAAAGTTCTCAAATTTCATTGGATTCCTTCACCCGTCACTATGGCATCTCATGGTCCAACACACACCAAGTCCATTTCTCTCAAAATTTTCATGAAAATTCATTCAAACATTTCATCAAACACCTAACATACAACCTTTTTCAATCAAAAACATAACTCAAATCAATCTTTAAATTTCTCTACAAAACCCTAGCTTATCATACATTCATGGCTCTACATGATATGTCCTTGTTTTTGATCTCTTTAAACTCAACTCATGCCATAAACAAAAACCCAAATCCATTTCCAACAAAATCATCAACACAAACATCAATCCAACATCATTCCAATGACTTCAAAAGTATGAAACTCACCTTGATTTGCTTGATTTCTTGCCTCTAATTGTTTATCTACCTCAGGTTGGCTTGGAATCTTGATTTAGAGGATGAAAATTGGATGAAAACGCTTTGATCCTTCACTTGGCCAAAAATCACCATTTTTCTCTCCTTCTCTGTTTTTGTCTTTGGTGTCTATGTTTGTTTTTTGTTTGTGGCGAGAAACACCCACAAGTCAACATTTATATATTTATCTTTTCCAAAAATGATCATTACGTCCTTTTAAAAATTTGGTTTTCTTTCATCAACTTTGCTTAATTCTAGTTTGACCCCAAATATAATTTATTTCTTTCTTTTTAGTCCCTTATCACTCTTAAGAATCTCTTAAGGCCATTCACCATTTTACCATTCTATTTATTCTTCAATTGGGTTCAATCAATATCCTAGAAGTTCCCTACATTCCTTAGGTACTTTCGTTAATCATTTAGGATCCCTAAATATCACTTAGAGATTATTACTAGGGAAACCTTGAATAGAATTGAGACTTACAATATATATATCAACACTAAATCTTCTTTTGTATGCCACATCTCATTAATCATAATAATAAGAATAATAATGATATTCATGCTTATAAATTTAAGGGTGTTACAACTCTTCCCCTCTTAAGAAATTTCGTCCGCGAAATTTACCTATTCGAACAATTGGGGATATTATTGCCTCATAGTTTCTTTGCTCTCCCAAGTAGTCTCTTCTACATTGTGGTTCCTCTAGAGGACTTTAACCAGTGAAATCTTCTTGTTCCGCAATTCTTTTATTTCCTTACCTAACACCCTCACTGGTTTCTCTTCATATGTCAAATCTAGTTGCACGTCAATCATCTCAGCCAAGACTATGTGAGATGGATCCGATCTGTATCTCCTTAACATCAATACATGAAATACATTATGGATCTTGTTTAATTCGAGTGGTAAAGCTAGTATATAGGCTACCGGTCCTGCACGTTCAATAATTTCATATGGGCCGATAAACCTAGGACTTAACTTTCTTTTCTTTTCAAATCTCAATACTTTCTTCCACGGAGATACTTTAAGGAAAACTTTATTTCCGACTTCATACTCTATGTCTCTCTTTTTCAAGTCCGTATAGGACTTCTGTTGATCAAATACAGCTTTCAGTCTTTCTTTAATAATCTTGACTTTCTCTTTAATTTGTCTTACCAAATCAAGCCCTATCACCTTATTTTCACCAAGTTTGGTCCAACACTAGGGTGTCCTGCATTTCCTTCCATATAGGGCTTCATATGGTGCCACTGTTTATGCTTGCTTGGTAGCTGTAATTATATGCAAATTCTATCAGTGAAAGATGGTCAACCCAATTTCCTTCAAAGTCATTGACACAGCTTCTCAGCATATCCTCTTGCACTTGAATCACTGTCTTTGATTGCCCATATGTCTATGGATGGAAGGTTGTGTTGAAACTCAATCGAGTACCCAAGGCTTCCTGTAATTTCTTCCAAAACCGTGAAGTGAATCTTGAGTCTCTATCTGTTATAATAGACATCAGTATTCCATGTAATTGAACTATTTCCTTTATATATAACTCTGCCAACTTCTCAAGTGAGTAATCGGTCCTGATTGGTAAGAAGTGTGCCGACTTGGTCAATTTATCTACAATCACCCAAATTGTATCATGTTTACCCCGAGTGAGAGGTAGACTTGTAACAAATCCATAGTGATATGGTCCCACTTCCATTGAGGTATTGATATCGGCTGCAGCAATCTTGTTGAACTTGATGTTCAGTCTTCACTTGTTGACATGTCATGCACTTAGTAACATAATCTACTACATCCCCCTTCATACCGGACCACCAGTAATGAATCTTCAGATCCTGGTACATTTTTGTGCTACCTAGGTGCATTGCATACGGACTACTGTGAGCTTCCTTTAGAATCGTCTGTTTCAATTCCTTATCATCTGGGACATAGATTCTATTTCTGAAATACAAATAATCATCACTCTTGATCTCAAAATCAGTCTTCTTCCCCTTTTGAACTTGTCTGCTGATGGCTATTAACTTCTTATCTTGTTTTTGCTTTTCTTGTATCTGCTGAATCAGACTTGGCTTGACTTGTAGCTTAACTATTAATGCACCCTCATCTGTCAACATCAATTGGGTGTTCATAACTCTTAAAGCTACTAGGGACTTTCTGCTCAAAGCATCAGCTACCATATTCGCCTTTCCCGAGTGATAGTCAATGATGCAATCACAGTCTTTAATCAACTCCATTCACCTCCTTTGCCTCAAATTAAGCTCCTTCTGAGTGAGCAAATATTTTAAGCTCTGATGATCGATGTAGATATAACACTTCTCGCCATACAAGTAATGCCTCCAAATCTTTAAGGCAAAAACTATGGCTGCTAGCTCCAGATCATGTGTCGGATAATTCCTCTTATGAGGTTTCAGCTGTTTGGAAGCATATGCCACTACCTTTCCTTCCTGCATCAACACACAACCGAGCCCATTAAGTGAAACATCACTATATATCATGAAATCGTTATCGGATACTGGCTGCGTAAAGATCTGAACCTTAACTAACATTGCCTTAAACTTTTCAAAGCTTGCTTGACATTTTTCATTCCACTCAAACTTAACATCCTTATGGAGCAACTTTGTTAATGGAGCTGCTATCGTGGAAAACTCATTCACAAATCGTCTGTAATAACCTGTCAAGCTTAGAAAATTTATGATTTTCGTGACATTCTTAAGAGGCTTCATTCTATAATCGTCTTTATCGTTTTTGGGTCAGCCCTAATGCCCTCTGTAGATACAATGTGTCCTAGAAACGCAATCTCATTCAGCCAGAATTCACATTTGCTTAATTTGGCAAACAACTTCTTCTCCCTCAAAGTCTACAACACCGTCCTGAGATGTCTATCATGTTCTTTTGAAATCTTAGAATACACCAGGATATCATCAATAAAAACCATGGAGAACACACTGGCTTCTCTCAGTTGATCAAACAGATCATCAATCCTAGGTAAAGAATACTTGTTCTTGACTGTAAGCTTGTTCAATTGTCTGTAATCTACACACAAACTTAAGGACCCATCTTTCTTCTTCACAAATAATACAGGTACTCCTCAAGGGGATACACTGGGTAGTATAAATCCCTTGTCTAATAATTCTTGTAGCTATACCTTCAATTCCTTCAACTTAGCGGGTGCCATCCTGTAAGGAGTAATCGAAACTGGGGTAGTACCTGGCATAACATTAATAACAAAAACCTCTCTCTCTGGTGGTAAGTCAGGTAACTCCTTCGGAAACACATCCAGGAAATCACATACAGTGGGTATATCCTAAATATTAGACCCAATCCTAATACTCTGATAATCAACCACATGTGCTAGATAAGCTTCACATTCCCTTCCTAATCAATTCACTAGCAGTAGTGACTGAAATAACAATAGAGAGGAAATCTGATCTCTCTCCCATCGTGGTTACCTTTACACCCTCTGCTGTCTTAAGGCTAATTCTCTTTCGGTGACAATCAATAACCACCATTTGTCTAGATAACTAATCCATGACCAAAATTACATCAAACTCATAGAAAGGTAACTCCATTAGATCGCCTGGAAAGTCACAACCCTGAATCCGGATAGGGCAATCTCTGTAAACTCTATTCACGATCACATTGTGACCTAGGGGATTACTAACTAGTATTTCTTGCTTTGTGATAACTGCCTTTAAGTTTCTCTCTCTGGGTATAATGTGCAGATGTACGAATGTGTGGATCCTGGATCTATCAATGCATGTGCTAAAATATCAAAGATCGAAATCATACCCACTATAACATCTGGCGCATCTTGGTCCTCCTAGGCCCTGATGGCATATGCACGTGCTGGTGTACGGCTGTCATGTCTCCCTACTGACTCTTGAGTAGCTTTTTGACTGCTTCCTTTTACGTCTGTCTGACTCAGTCTCCTATCTCTCAGAGCTGCAGTCCTTGATCTCACATTTTGTGAGGTAGAAGTGGCCTTGTTCTTCGGGCAATCCCTCTGAAAATGGTTAAGCAAACCGCATTTGAAATATGCCCCTATCAGCCTCTAACACTCTTCTGAATGTCTCCTCCCACAATGCTCATATGGAGGCGGTGTCGGTCCTTTGGCTGTGCTCCCAGGGGTACTGGCCATTGATGACGCCGACTGGCTTGTCCTAATAGTAGATCCCTGTCCCTGCCTCTGCATCTGTGGTTGACTGTGACCGATAGTTTGGGGTCCCTTCTGTTTCTTACTGGGTAGCTATAAAGTACTGGACTGTCTTTGACCCCGTCTCTGTTGGCTTCTATCTTTTCTGTCCTGTTCTTCCTTCTTTACTCTTTTCACATTTAAGGCCGCTAAAACCAGTCGAGGGAAGTCCTCTAACTGTAAGGCTGTAATCTAGGAAGCGTATGTAGTCTTTCAATCCATCCTCAAACCTCCTGCACCTGTTTACCTTAGTCGCCATTATCTCTTTCGCATACTTACTGAGCCTGATGAACTCTCTCTCATACTCAGTAACAATCATTTGTCTCTGCCTCAGGTTGATGAACTCTCTCTTCATATTATCCATGTGGATACGACCAATATATTTCCTCCGAAACTCTCTCAGGAAGAACTCCTAGGTCATCTCCTTTGACCGTACCAAATTTGCTACTAAGGTCCACCACTGGTAGGCATCCTCCTATAGTAAGAAAACTGCACACTCCACTCTCTCCTTAGGTGTGCAATGCATCTGCTCTAAAATCCTCTCGGTCTGCTCTAACCAGTACTCAACAACGGAGGCATCCTTATCTTTCCTGCCATGGAAATCTGTAGGTCTGTACTTTGCCAATCTCTTGATCATAGACTTCCATCGGGCGGCGCTAGCTACATTCTGGAAGAACTCAGCCATCTGCTACATAAACGTCAGCTGATCTTGAGCCTCCTGACGAGCCATCCTCAAACTCGCAGACTCACTAGAAACTCCCCAGCTACACTGGTAGGACTTTTAGGCTCTTGTCTCTCACTACCCTCAGCTCTTTGAGCGTCAAAGGGTTTCATTTCTTATCTTACATCAGACAGAAGAGAAATTTGCATGTCAGAGTCACATCCTTTCATTTTCTTATGCAAATGCATGTTCATTCCAATGCAAAAACATTTTAATACACATTTATACACCTAGATCTAGGAACGCCTAAATCACAGCTCTGATATCACTAAAACTCTTTTATTTCATGCAGAAAAACTGTCAGAGTTTCCCCTAAAATTCCAACTTTCCCAACCTGTTACAAATTCAATATTTTCATTTTCAACCCAACATATTCACAAACTGAAACCAAACTCCGTTTGACTCATCATTATCCATATACACCACATTTACCAAAACAATTACACCAATTGATTTTCTTTACCAAAAATCACAATTTTTAAATCCAAATACATACATACATGCACATGAATACAAACGAGAACTTTTATGTACAAAACCGAATATGATATATATACCCAAAATAAGATGGAAGGATGGATGTGACTATATCGACTCGTTGTAGATGTTTCTTCTCTTCAATCTTCGCCCTCCTAGCGCAATCTCCTACCTACGTGCTAAAATTTCAACGCGCTAAGCATATTTGCTTAGTGGGTGTACATAAAATTTGAATTCATGGTTTTAAATATAAAATATCAAACAATAAAAATAAACAATTTTTCAATTCAAAAATCATTTAATAACTTAACAAACACATTTAAAAACCAATTCCCGCATACAATATATAATTGTTCAAAAAAATCTTCCATAGCCCATTGTAAACACTAGTATGATACCTTGGATTGGAAAATGGGCTCTTCAGCATCGGTCACTCGATGCCTACTCACCGGATTGCATTACATACATATAAATCAATCATTTGGAACCGGACACTCGGTGCCTCTCATGGTCCCTAAATTAATGATTATCATTTTATTTCAAACGTATCGGCGTAGTACTGCTATAATAACCCTATTGGCATGCCAAATTCCAATCCCTACTACCAATACTCAGGTTTACGAGGGCTCCTTCGACATTTCAATTGGTTACATATAATAATCATACATTCTTTTTCACTTAAACGATTCCATAAACCATTCAAACATGTTACATTTAATACTCAATTCTTTCCATAAATCAACATAGCATTTCAAAACACACATTCAAAAATATTTAGTAGGTCAAGTTTAATTAAACACCCAAGTATTAGCATTTTAAAAAGCTATATTCATAAAATTAAAAACAAAGATTCAAATTAAATGTACACCAACCTTTGGTTTCTTCCTTCAGTTACTTTAGTTTCTCCAATGGAAGCTCAAACCTTTTCCTTTCATTTTCCTTGGCTTCCTTGAGCTACCTCCTTACCTACATATCACATTCTCGCTTAGAATACACAACATTTTACTTCACAAAACTCGTTAAATAACTTCTAACTCAAGTAACTCATAAAAGAGCACTTTTCACAAAAACACTTCCCTACTTGATTTCTACTTAACCGAAGCTCTAAAATTTCAATTTTTTTTTTTTCAGGAACCTTATTTATATAAACCTAGGAACATCTGCATATATCCGAAATAATTTTTTGGAGCTCGAAACGAAAAGTCTAATTTTTAGCACCCCTTTTAACCGAATACTATTCACAACCCTCTCCCTTTCTTTTCTTTCCATAATTCTTGCTCCATTCACCCCACTAACTCGCATTTAGGTCACCCGTAAAACAGTTCTAAAAAATTCCAAGTATCGGGTGGCGAAATCTAGGGAAAAACTTTTTTTTTTCAACACTAATCTAGTTGCACTTTTCACATTTTTCATTCCTAAACTCAATTCTTCTTTTCCTAATGTTATTCACACTTAATTATACTCATTCAATGCATTAAAAACACATATATGAAATGATATTACATGATATTCACTTATGCTCTTCATACGGACTTTTAAATGGAACTTGGCTAAATTAATTTCTAACTTGTTTGTAAGTTTCTCCAACATGTTTTTCACATGGAATAATACTTAAACGACTCAAATTTCATTGGATTCCTACACCCCTCACTATGGCATCTCATGGTCCAACACACACCAAGTCCATTTCTCTAAAATGTTTCATAAAAATTCATTCAAACACTTCATCAAACATCTAACATACACAACCTTTTTCAATCAAAAACATAACTCAAATCAATCTTTGAACTCCTCTACATAACCCTAGCTCATCATACATTCATGGCTCTACATGATATGTCCTTGTTTTTGATCTCTTTAAACTCAACTCATGCCATAAACAAAAACCCACATCCAGTTCCAACAAAATCATCAACATAAACACCAATCCAACATCATTCCAATGACTTCAAAAGTATGAAACTCACCTTGATTTGCTTGATTTCTTGCCTCTAACTTGTTTATCTACCTTAGGTTGGCTTGGAATCTCGATTTGGAGGATGAAAATTGAATGAAAACACATTGATCCTTCATTTGGCCAAAAATCACCCTTTTTCTCTCATTCTCTGTTTTTGTCTTTGGTGTCTATGTTTGTTTTGTGTTTGTAGTGAGAAACACCTACAAGTCAACATTTATATATTTATCTTTTCCAAAAATGGCCATTACGTCCTTTTAAAAATTTGGTTTTCATCCCTCAACTTTGCTTAATTCTAGTTTGACCCCTAATATAATTTGTTTCTTTCATTTTAGTCCCTTATCACTCTTAAAAATCACTTAAGGTCATTCACCATTTTACCCTTCTATTTATTCGTCAATTGAGTTCAATTAATATCCTAGAAGTTCCCTATATTCTTAGGTACTTTTGTTAATCATTTAGGGTCCCTAAATATCACTTAGGGATTATTATTGAGGAAACCCTAAATAGAATTGGGACTTACAATATATATATTAACACTAAATCTTCTTTTTCATGTCATATCTCATTAATCATAATAATAAGAATAATAATAACATCCATGATTATAAATTTAGGGGTGTTACACTTCTTCCTCTTCTTCTTCTTCTTCCTTCTTCTTTCTTCCTTTTTCATTCTTCTTTTGGTCTCCATTTTCTTTTCTCACAGTTTTTTCTTTTTTTTTATTCTTGGCCGAATGCTTCTTCTCTTCTTTCATTCCATGAGTCAATTTGTATATATAAAACCCTCCAAATGACCATTCTGTCCTTACTTTTGCCTAAAATTATCAAATTGCCATCCATTAGAAACTTGACAAGTGTCCTCATCCTTATCTCTTTTCCAAGTGTCACATTTCTATGGATTGCTTGTTTGACTTGTCTTCCATTAGTCCTTTATCCTTATCTCTTTCCATTCGAGCTTTCAGGAACGCATGGATTTGGCTTTTCTAGTAATTTTTCAAAATTCTAGTAAAATTCTCCGGGGGCTATATTCGGATTGCATACATACTCCAGGTAGCTTTGGTAACTCTTAAAAGTCATTCTATACCCCTTTTTGGCTCTCCATAAATCACTAAATCGTCTTCGACGATTTCCAGATTGATTCTATTTCAAGCCGAATTTCTTTCAAAAGGATCATTTGGGTTTCTAAATTATCTTTTGAGTATCTTAATACTCATTTAGATCCCTTTCAAAATTTTTTGAATCCGAAAATCTTTTTGAAATTTCGGTCGGATTCAGACCTATCTCTATTTATCTCTAAATAATTACAAAAATATTACATGGTCACCTAGTCATCAAATTGACCATGTAATACTCTAATTGGGTGTCTTAACACTCAATCCCCTGCTTCAAAAAATTCAAATAGAGTTTAGATAAACAATATTCACATTTCCGTCCGTAAGCGCATTTTCGTTAAATCACCTTTGGAGCTCTTAAAAACTATCCAAATGGACTCATTTTCACTCCGTTTCAGTTTCATTATACCCTAATACCTATTCCGGAACTTGTGATTCACTTGGTCCATTTTTCAGAAAAATCACTATTCATCATGAAATGCTATTCATCCAGATATACTAGTCATCTGAAAATGATATTCATCTAAAAATACTATTCCTTTAAAAATACTACTCCTTCAAAAATACTATTCATGAAATTTCGAGGCTTACACTCGATCCTTCTCATATCCTTAGAGAACAACATGTGGAATTAAGGGAAAACTTGACTTATGAAGAAGAACCTGTGCAAATTCTAGATCGTAGAGAACAAGTTCTGCGTAATAAAGTCATTCCTTTAGTAAAGGTTATGTGGAGAAATCATGAGGTGGAAGAAGCCACATGGGAGCATGAAGATTAAATGCGTCGAAAATATCCTCACATTTTTCAATAGATGAGTTCTGTAAATTTCGAGGATGAAATTTTTAAAAGGGGAGGAGAAATTGTAATATACCCTCCCAATTTTAGCATTGTAAATGTATTATACAAGCATGTCCTTATTTATGAAATAAAGAAATAAATTAAAGTGCCCAGATGCATAATCGAATTCTGGCAGAAATTTCCTAATATGAAATTGAGTTACGGAAAAAAAAAATGTCAGAGTAGATCATAAACGATTTCGGATCGGTATGACGGATTATTAAAGAATATAATACAATTAGTGATGAAGAAATTTCTAAGAAAGGGCATGAGTGACTAAACTAGTTAGAGATATATGCAAGAGTATTTTTGGAATCTTAAAGCATGGAAAAATATAGAGATAAGGAGGGCAAACTTGTAAATTAAACTAATGGTATACTTGTAATTATGACCTAAACTTGAGGGGTAAGTGTTAAGACATGATGAGGCTATATAATATAAAGTGAAAGATGGTAGAAGAATTTAGAAACTTTTTGAAGAAACTGCAGGGGTGTCCGGTAGAACCAAGACTAGAGCATAGCTGCTATTCTTCATGCTTTTCAAGCCATTTCTGAGTGGATTCCAAGCCATCAAAAGGTTGTGAACAAGTCTAGGAAGGATATCCAACAAGATCAAGTGATTTTCAAGTGGTAAAGTTTAAATTTTCTTGACTTTTATGTGTGAAAATTTGGATAGATGCTGTCTAATGAGTTGTAGGTGATTTTAATGAGATTTTTGTGTATGGATTCAAGGATTTGAGACTTCAATTGGTGGGACAACAAGGCTAGAGGTTCAAGATTACTTGGTAAGCATACTAGTGAAAATGAATTTTGATTTAAGTGTGAATTGATGTTAGTTAGGATACTAGTTGTTTTGCCATGAGATTGGAAGTAATTTTAGTGTAAATTCAAGTGTGAAACTCGAAGAAGTGTTGATGTGGTATTGTATGTAAGTCACGGTTAAAATGGGTTTCCAATGGTCCAATTTAAGTTTGATTGATTTGAATGATTTTCATACATATAAATGTGTTAAAACATTGAGTTTTGATGTTGAAATTAAAAGTAAAACTATGGTACATCAAGCTGCCATGTTTCAACCATGTTGAGTTTAAAGTGTTATATTATTATTTTTAGGTGTTGTGAATAATATCATAGCTTTTGTTGGTGAAGGAATTAACATAAAATTGAGAAGAGATGTATTGGAATGTTGAATGGCTGCTTTGTTTAATTGTACAAGGGTGATGTTTTATGAATTTGACTTGATTTTACACCCGTATACATGTGTTTAAGCATAATTATGAGGGAAAAATTGAATGAGATTGATGGTATGAGAAGTGGTTAGGCTTCGGCCGACATAAGGTGAGAATGATTCAACTTTCATTTAGTGGATTAGTGTGAATTTAGGCTACGTTCGATGTGTTTTACATGTCTAAATATTAAGAAATTCAAACGGAAAGTATATGCGAATAATTGGAATTATTGTGAATTGAACGAAGGGTGTTCGAAACCTCCATGCAACTAAACAGTTGTTTGCATGTCAATGTGCCAATGGTAGAGTATATGCCTAGTGAAAGTAATTATGACATTGACTAAACGTAGAATGCAAAAATATGTAGGTAACACGGAATTGAGGGAGCCCTAAAGCATGCGTTATTATGAGTCAATAATCGGTGAGTGTCTTTTAAAATGTTTTGTTATGATATATTCAAAATTTATGCCATGATGTGTTGAAAATTGATTTTGAATTACATGAATCTTATGTGAAAATAGTTTGCATGGATTGTGCAAATTTTTATACGAGATATGGATTAAGTGATTTTGAAAAGTGTTTATGAACCTATGGTATGCCTTATAAGTATTTCGGATATCTTCGGTAGAGGTTGAGTACCCTAAATGTGCATTGGCAGTGTCGGGGGTCTCTGTCACTAACAGCGGGAGGAAAACCGTGAGAAGGAATGTAATATGTGAGTCAGTTTAGTTCTGTGTGTCGCCCAGGCACGAACGGGGTATATTATTAGCTAGCTTCCACCTGAGCGAGGAAAAAATGCCGCTCCATAGCGAGGCAAGATTCCACTATGCAAAACCGGATAGATGGCATGAATGAGGGAAAATTTTGAGATGGCCCAAGTGAGGAAAAATTCCATTCCATACCTAGTGTAAGCCATCGATTCTAATTATGGTTTTCCTAATACTAGCCCCTAAGTGATGATTTGATATCCCAAGTTATCAATGAAAGTGTTCATGGATGTAGAGAATTTTTAAGAATCAATTGAACCCCATTGGAGAATAAATAGAAGGGTAAATGGTCAATTCCCTTTAAGTCCATATGAGTTAATGTGATAAGGGACTAAATTGAAAATAAGTTTATCAATTTGGGGTCAATTTTTAATTAAGCAAAGATGAGGGAGGAAAACCAAATTTTTCTAGGATATAATGGTCATTTTTGGAAAAGATTAATATAAATACAAATCCTTAGCCATTTCCACTTCATTTCTCATGCCACAAACAAGAGGAAAACCGAGAGATAGACAATAAAAAAGGGAAATTCAGCCAAGTGAGGAACCAAGGGGGGAAACAAGTGATTTCAACCCATTTTTGAGTTCCAAATCAAGATTCCAAGCCACTCTAAGCTAGAGGAACAACTTGGAAGCAAGAAATCAAGTAAACAAATGTTACTTCATCATTTTTTAACCCATTTCCATGATGTTGTGTTGATGTTTGTGATGATGATTTTGTTGGGTTTTGGTATGGGTTTTTATGTATGATTGAAGTTAAGTTTTAAGGGACCTAAAGTAAGTGTAAACGACATAGAAATCATTAAGTTTGATAAGCTAGGGTTTGTATGGGAGAGACCCTAAGTTTGATATGAGATGGTTGTAATTGAATTTTGTTGTAGATAAAGTGTTTGATGAAATGCCTAAGTGAAATAAATTGAAAATTTTGAATGAAATGAAATGAGCTTGGTGTGTATTAGGCTATGAAAGGCCATAGTGAGGGGTATGTAGTGCCAATGCCTTTTGATGGTTTTAAGCATGATTCCATGTGGAATCCATGCTATAAAAACCTATGACAAGCTTATAAAAATGTTAGAAAACCATATAGACAACTTTCCAAAGTTTGGTCTAAATGAAGGGCATTTTTGGTTTTAATGAAACTCTACTCTTTATATGCATTCTAATGACAAAGATGAGTGGTATTAAGCATATTCAAGTTAGTGGTGAAGGGAATTAAGATTAAAAATTGCCTTGAAAAAATAGTGAAAAAGTGAGGTTTTTCCTAAGGTTTCGCCACTCGATAGTTGGAATTTTTAGAACCGTTTTACGGGCGACCTAAGTGTGAGTTAGGGAGATGAATAGAGTAAAAATGAAGTGAAGAGCAACCCTAGGATGGGCTGTGAACAGTATTCGCCCAAAGGGGGGTGCAAAAATATCGATTTTCGTTTCGAGCTCTAGAAAATTAGTTTGGGCATATGGGGATGTTCCTAGGTGTATATAAGTAAGGTTCATGGAAAGAAATTGAAATTTTAGAGCCTCAATTAAGTAGAAATCAAGTAGGAAATTTTTTTAGTAAAAAGTGCCCTTTTATGGGTTAATTGAGTTAGAAGCTTTCTAATGAGTTTTGGGAAGTTAAATGTTGTGTATTCTAAACAAGAATATGATATGTAGGTGAAGAGGAAGCAAGTGGAGCATGGCAAAGCCATTGAAGCTCCTAATACCAAACTTGAATAAGGTGAGTGCTATACATTGTTTTGAATTGCTTTTGATTGAATTACAAAGCTTTTTGAGTAATTGAAATGTTTTAAAAGAAATATTGTGAGCATTTTGATTACGATGATGTTTTGTATGATAATTTTAGTATTTATGATTTCATAAGTATGCATTTCCTTTAACAATGAAATTTAAGATTTTAGTTTTAAGTCTTTTGGAAAATGAGGCCATATAATATGATTATTCAAATCAAAGATATTTTGAGTTACAAGTTGAGTTTGTTTTGAGATATTAAACCTTTTATAGAATGTTTGCCATTTTAGAATGTGAAATAAGCATTTTATTGCTATTATGTTTTGTATGAAAAAGTTTAGTATTTATGAATTTATAAGTATGGTTTTTTTTTAAAAACGAAATTCAAAGTTTTGGTTTTTAAGTTTTGTTGCCAATGAGGCTATAAATGATAAGTATGCACACAAAAGTAAGGTTTGTAAATTCAAAGGTTTAAGGCGAAAATAAACGATATGTTTAAATGTTCTTGCATGATTAAGATAAGTCATTTTGGGCTTTTTGCCCTTAGTAAAGACAATTTATGCTTTTGCAGTTAAAATAATAATAATAATAATAATAATAATAATAATAATAAGTTTTGATGCTTAATGCATTTAGAAAAGAAAAGAGTTTTGTGCTTTTGCACTTAGTAAGTTAAAGAAAAATGGGTTTTCAAAGGTCATAAGTATACCCACTTTTATAAGTTTAAGTTTTAGACCCAGTCAGTATATCTCATATTAGTATGACAAGTTCTGGGGGGGATGCATCACTAATTTAGGGGGAAATTGAGTCTGTCGTGTCGCCTCTACTTGTGTGGGATATTATCTCGTATTCTGGTTAGCAATGTAGCATTCCGCACATAACTGCAAGTTGTCTTTATAAGTATGTGTCACGGTTGGTGTTAGCTCAAAATTGACACGTGCCTCCACGTCGATTAGCATTATCATTACTATCGCATGGTTGTAAGTATTATGGGATACGAATGGTGGTTTTAGAAAGCAAAATAAGTATTTGAATATTGAAAGCAAAGAAAGATATTTTATATGTTTTAAGCATGTTTTATGATTAAATGAAACTTAAGTTTGGGGAAAGTTTAAGAAATGGAAATGCATTTTTTACGTTTTATGATTCATATGTTTTTTATGAAGTTTTTGTTGGGGTTTATGCCCTAAGAGCTTGTAATATTGTAAACGGTTTTATAAATTTTTAATAAAGTATTCATTTCATTCAATTTATATATTTTGCAAAAATTGTATATATCATGAGAAACATCCTTGATTACTGATGTAATTTCAAACTAAGTGTATAAGTGTTATACTACAGGTGATTTAGTTTGAGATAAGTAATTTAAAGAGTCCGTAGAAAACAAACGAAGCTGAGTACTTCATTTGTGGTAAATCTAATGTTGCGGTCCCTTTCGTATTTGATACAATAGTCTTATCCAAGACTGTTCATGTAGTGACATGGAAATAGAGGCACCTTATATAATAAAGATTATATAAGACTGGATCACGATAAATATAAGTCTCTAAATAATATCCGTTAAACTTAGAGATTTATATTTATCAACCAGATGATCATATATGAATTGATCTTAATTTTGAAGTGTATTATGAACTCCTACTTATTAAGTTATTTCCTTTGATTAACATGGGTGAGATCGATGTAGATACCCGATCAATAACTTCGTACTTTGGGGATATGATTTAGTAAGTAGCTCGGAACATTCTATACAATAGTGGAATCACTCCTTGCAAGAAGTAAAAAAGTAGTTCCCTTAAGGGTTGATTCAGGTATTGAACAATAAGAGCGCTCAACTTTCTATTCATATGTAAACAGAAAGATAAATTCATAAGTTATTATGAATATATTATTCATTAGAGAATCAATGGTACTTAAGGATCAAGAAATAATTAGAGAGATAAAACGGACATTTGACCTAGCTCTAATTATGAACTATTTATGGAGGGTCAAATTATATGTAGTGATTAAATCAATGGACACTAAAAAATTTGAGATTGTATAAAAAACATCTACAGTTTTGAAAGTGCAATCTTAAGTTTTTAGTGGAGTAACTTTAAGATTAATAATAGTGAATTATTTAATTAAAAAGTTTAATTAATAATTCTGATATTATTGGAGCTTAAAACTATAGGTCCATCGGGTTCTTGATAGCTCATTTTACTATAAAAAACGTATATATAGAATATTATAATTGGACCGTCCAATTACAGGTGTTACATAAATAACAAAAATTTGTATTCACTTGATATTTGAATAATATTGATTATTTAAATTATTTAATTATTAATTATCTAATTAATTTTATAAGAGGTTACAAATTCTATTTCAAAATATAACATGAATTAATTTTGAATTAATTATGTTATATGGGGCAAAAGTTTAATTATAATAAAATTAGGGTCAATATTAATATTGATTAATTAAAACCCTAATTGTTTGCCTATATATATATATATATATAAAAGAAATAGTTTCTTTTCTTAAGAAAAAGGTTTTTGATTATTGTTTATAGTTTTGAGAAACAATAAGAGAAAAGAAAAAGAAGTTTTTTTCTCAACAAATACAAAGAACAAGAATTTATATCTTTGTTCTTTGTATAACCAAAAATCAAATATTCACCTCTTATAAGCATTGATTTAATTTGATTTTTTTGTAGAAAGAAATCAAAAAGTAAGTGAGCACAATTTTATATAATTGTGCCCACTCACTTATTTCTTGGTTTCGAGATATATCAAGAAAGGTAAGGTGGTGAGCAATCCATAAAGATCAATACAGAAGGTAAAAATCTTATTTTTATTTCTTTATATTATTTTATTTCATTGTTTTATGAATCTTGGGTTCTTGAGTTTTCTAAAAAGTTTTTTGAAACTTAATGTTCCGCAAAAATTCTTAATTTTATGAAAAACAAATTGTTGATTTTGTTTTTTTCAAGCCTACAGTTTTATGAATATATATCAGTTTTATAGATTTTCTATTTTAAGTTATGCATTGAAATGGGATTTAACGTTTTTATATGCTTATTAAACTACAAGTTTCATATGAAGTTTTATGTATGTATAAGTTTAAATGCTATTCAAAGTTATAAGTTTTATATGAATTTTATGTATATATGAGTTGTAGTTTTCATATGTATGCTTTGCAATCTAAATAAGATTTATACTTTTTAAGCTCCAAGTTAAATGAAGTTTTTATGTATATATGAAATTTTATACTTATATAAGTTCAAGTTGATATTTAATTTAGAAGTTTCATATGAATTTTATGTACTTATGCATTTATAATTTTCATAAGGATGCTTCACGATTTGAATAAAATTTATGCTTTAAAACTTGTAAGTTATATGGAGTTTTATATATATATAAACTTTATATGCATTTTGATGCCCTTACAGGTTTTATAGTCTTATAAGCTTTATGTGATATTTTATGCATATATGCATTTCATAGACTTTCCACTTATGCTTGGTAATAAAATAAGTTTTGAAATCTATAGGAAGTTTTAAGAATGAGAAACGTATTTTGAAAAGTTTTTAAGGAGGTATTTTAATGTTAGGCATTGTGCCCTAAGAGCTTGTAATTTGTAAACGTTTAAATAAATTATAAATAAATAAAGTTTATTTTATTCAAATTAATGTGCATTTATGAAATGTTTGCTTCATACAAATATCATATAACATCCATGATTACTTATGTAGTCTCAAACTAAGTATGTAAGTGTTATATACAAGAGGATTTAGTTTGAGATTAGTAATCTAAAGAGTCCGTAGAAAGCAAACAAAGCTGGGTACTTTGTTTGTGGTAAATCTACAGCTGCGGTCCATTTCATATTTGATACGATGATCTTATCCGGGATTGTTCATATGGCGATATGAAAATGGAGGCACTTATATAATAGAGATTATATAGGACTGGACCTCGATAAAATGAGTTTCTTATTAATATCCGTTAAACAAAGAAATTCTTATTTATCGATTAGATGATCATATATGGATTGATCTTAATCTTGAGTGTTTAATGGACTCCTATTTGTTGGGTCATGTCTTTTGATTTACATGGGTGAGACTGTTATAAATTTACGGTCAATATGCTTCGTACTTTGGAGATGTGATTTAATAAGTGGCTGGGAACATTCTACACAATAGTGGAATACACTCCTTCTTGCGAGAAGTAGATGAGTAGTTCCCTTAAGTGTTGATTCGGGTCTTGAACAATAAGAGCGCTCAACTTTCTGTTTATGAGTAAATGGAAAGATAAATTCATAAGTTGTTATGGATATATTGTTCATTAGAGAATCAATGGTACTTAAAGGAACAAGATATAATTAGAGAGGTATAACGGATTTTAATAACCTAGCTCTAATTATGAACTACTCGTGGAGGATCGAATCATATGAAATGATTAAATCGATGGACACTGAAAATTCAGATTGTGTAAAACATCTACAATTTTGAGAGTGCAACCTTAAGTTTTTAGTGGAGTAACTCTAAGGTTAATAATAGTGAATTATTAGTTAAAGAGTTTAATTAATAATTCCGATATTATTGGAGCTCAAATTGTAGGTCCATTTGGTCTCCTTGCTAGCTCACAACCACATAAAGAAACAAGTTGAAGAATATAATTGGATTGTCCAATTATTGGTGTATATATAAATTTATGTACATGTTCAAAAATTATTTAAATAATTTGATTATTTAAATATTTATAATTATTTAATTAATGGTTAATTATTTAATTATTTTTAGAGGTCATGGGTTCAATTATAAATGATGTCATTAAATTAATTATGATTTAGAATCATTTAATTTAATGAAATAATCATTTAATTAATTAATGGAAATAATAATTTTAATTGGAATAAGATTCCATTTAAATTATATTAAAAGAGTTTTAATTTAATGGGAATTAGATTCCATATTAAATTAAAAGAATAGAATTCTAATCCAATAAGGAATTTGATTCCATATTGGATATGAATTTAGTCTTTCAATTTAAAATAGGAATTTGGATTCCTTGTTAAATAAGAAGTGCCCTAGTTTGCCATTATAAAAAGATGTTTTTATGATTGGTAAAGTTAGTGGGAATTGAGAGAATTTTTTGGCTACTTGAACCAAAAATTTCCATTGATTAAAAATCACCTAATAACCATCTACTTCAAAAGATTGTGCCCACACACAGTTTCTCTTGTGAAGAGTCATAGCAAGGAAGATCAGGTGGTGAAGAATCTGCGAATCAAAAGGGATCAATTCAATCTTCATGCAAGGTAAGATTCGATCTTATGAATTAATTATTGAATCGTTATTACTAGTATCGATTGGGCATGTTTTATTTGAAAATTTTTAAGATTCACGTTTCCGCATTCGAATTAAAATCGAGATTTTTCCCTTCATTTAAGAAATAAAATTTTCTAGTTGAAAAACAATATAAGCACTCACTGAGCTTTCATAGCTCATAGTTTTTATTTTTATGTTAAAAACCTTCTCCGGTATAGAAGTGGGTGACCAAGATCAAACGACTTCTCGAGAAGAGTAGGTGGGCAAGGACACGACATTGCTTTTGTATAAATACATTTTGCGTATTTTGTATTTAAAAGAAATCGTGTGTAAATATATATATATATATATATATTTAAGTTATAAATGAATGGTAAATTAATTATGCATGAATTTGAAAAAGTTTTAGTTACTTTTAAAGCAATTGTGTAAGTTGCAAAGCATTTGCTTTATGATTTCATGCTTTTGAATTTTGATGAAATGGATTTGTGATTTGAATGACATGTTTGAGGCCAAAAGAAGTTGGGTTGAATTTGAGAAATAGTTAGAAGTGTAAATTTTCTTTTACAGTTTTTGGTTAAGTTAGAAATGCAGCTGTTATGTTACCAAATTTTGTTTTATGAAATGACTTGGTTTTAAGAAGTTGAAACGGAACTTTAGTTTTGAAAACGAAACCAACCCAACTAGTGTTAAAAGAAAGTGATGAAATAAGTTTTTTTTTTAAAAAAAAAAAATTAAGGGTTCGCTCCACAAATTTCTCTTAGCCCGTCTAGTAGGGTTTATGAGGGATCCGTTGGGGTGTCAGGTAGGGCTCTCCGGACATAAGTATGGAGAGATTCGGATTGGTTCTTGTCACCTAGGGTACCATATGGTATGGACTATTAGTGGTTAGCTCATTTTACTCAGAAACTCTTCAAAAGCATTATCACCACCATTGTATAAATTTTTCATCAGAAAAATTGAAAACTTATTGTTTTATAATTCAGTTTTACAATGCATGAATTTTGTTTATGATAACTGTTTATCCATACATTAAATTAAGATATGATTTTCAGAAAAACCGATTTTTTTTTTGTATTATAACGATTAAATGTTCATAAAATATTTCAAAAGATTTTAGAGATGTCTATTTTATAAAGTTAAGTTTGGCAGAAAACTCTATGACACTCACTGGGCTCATATTCCTCACACATTGATAGGCCCCTTTCTGTAGGCAGTTTGCCTAGCACTCCACGGTGGCCCTCTAGTGGATATCTGATCCCATTGAAAAGTTCTCATGAAGCTAAACCGTTTTATTTTTGCTAAACTTTCCAAATCCTTTATTTATTGTGAAAACGTGGGGAAAGTTTTTCATTTTGTTTCGCTCGATTTCAAAATAATTTTATAAAATTCAGGCAGCATAACGGCTATTTTTCCGAATATACCACCCTGCGAAAGTTTACAAATTATAAACACTTCTAAAAGCAATCAATTTCCCCAAACTTCTAGGCCTCTAGCTTTCAATTTCCAATTCACAACACAAACACAACAAATTCAATCAAAACTGAAATATATATATAACATAATTGAAATCATAAGTTTTAAACACATAATTATTTACAAAACATAATGTAATTTATACACAAGTGTCAATTTGTTTTCTTTACAAAGCATATCAATTCAACTTATATACATTAACAGCTAAATGCACTCGGTCCTTTAATCCTGTGGGGGTGTCCTTGCCCTTGATGTACCAGTGTCTGCACCTGGGGAGATTTATTTATAAAACGTAGAATATATGATGAGCTAAATGAGGTCAATGAGTGTCAAGTATTTATAATTAATTGAAATTTTCTAAAATAATCTCCTTGAAAAAAATATATATGTTGTGCTAAAATAATTTAATACTGTAATTTAAAATTCATGCTTTTAAAAATTAAACATATAATGTGAATCATAAAAATTTCAAATTCTTTTTTTTTTTTTTTTCGCTGAAACTAGAAACAGTGGTGGCGTTATTTTCTGAAAACAATCTGTAAGCTGAAACAGCCAACCACTGGTGGCCTATCCTGACAATACCCTTGGTAGATACAGCGAAACGGAATTCCTGCATCGTTCAAACAGTATCGGATGGTAGAACGAAATTCTTGCATTGCTCAAACCACCATACCGGTTTACGTAGCGGAATTCCTACATTGCCACGTAGAAGCTAGCCCGCTAACTTAATATATAACCAAGATGTGTAAAGGGCGACACACTGGACTGACTAACGGACACATTCCCATCCTACCATGTATGTCTAATGCAATAATGCCCCTGACTCTGCCATGCACGTTAGGGTACTCTCACTAGCAACATCCTGTATTACCCTAAGGTTGCATCATAGGCCAAAACTTTCAGTTTCTAAACTTGTTGTTTATCATTTATAACTGTATAAAATCACTCCATAAACTAAAATCTCGGAAATAAAATTTAAAGCAGCAGTATAATTAATTCACATATTCAATTTTTGCATATCATATAAAACTCATTTATTAAAATTTCATATACAATATCGTACACATGAATTTAAAAGCATAACATATAAAATCTATTTGATTAGAAATAAAACTTTCAAAAATAATTTCAAAAGACACTCACAATTGGTTTTACAGGTCGTCCGACCACTAATTCGATTTCACCACTTCGATCTCACCTACACAATTTCGCATTCTAAATTTTAACTGACTTTTCGACTAAACTAATTTCACACACATTTAATTCCTTTAGTATGCACTAGTATACACGCAATTTCAATTCACCATACTTTTCCAATAAGTCATTCATAACATCCCAAAATACAATCTCATTTCAATGATAATAATTTCACATAAACTTTCATTCAATTGCATATACTTTACACTACCAATTCAAACTAAATTCATAATACAATCTTCTTGGATTCCTTACTAGTTTCATTCATGGATTGCATCTTTCATTATTTCATCCATTTCTTCTCAAATTTCATGCCAAACACACTTAAAACACAACATATAATCATGGAAACTCATTAAAACACCAAGTTGGATTTATAAACTCCAGCTTCCATATTTTAATCCAATATGCACCCAAATCTTTCCAACTCAAAACTTTTTCATTCAATTGATTTATACTCATCCAATTTTGCTTAAAAACATTGCATAACCTCATCAAACATTATAAATTCATTCAATACACACAAATGTACCTATTCTAGCAAAAATCCATTTTCATGCATAACCACCCAATTTTTCATTTTCTTTCCACCAATTAGCTCCAAATTAACTTAAAACTCATACCAACTCATCAAACACCAAATCAAACAATTTTACATCACTTTTCTTCCTTTGGCCATACACTACCTACCAACCCATTCAATCAATTTCTTTCATTTCTAAATGCATCAATAACATCCAAATAACTCAAATAATCATCCAATAACCAACAATCAAACCAATCAAATTTATTTAATAAAATTACATCAAAACCCTAACTCTTACCTTACTAATAAAATTAGTTATCACTTGCTTCAAGCTTCCTTCCACTTCCAAGCTTGATTTGATGATAATTTACTTCTATACATGTCAAAAATACCATCCATTAAACAATATATCATCAACTCATAAAGCCCATCAATTTCACCACCAAACTAACATCAAATTAACTTCCATAACTTACCAATTCCTTCTCACTTTTTCTTCAGTGTATGGGGATGAAAACAAGAGCAAGAGAGGGATGAAATTACCTTGAATCCTTGGCTTTTCTTTCTTCTTCTTCTCTTTCTTTTTTTTTTCTTCTTTTTCTTCCTTTTTCGGTTTCACTCACGGCCTCCCTCTCTTTTTTCTCTTTTTTCAGTTTTCTCTCCTCTTGGCCGAATGCTCTATTTCTCTCATTCATTTGATGATCCTCATATGTATATAAGGCCTACAAAATTACAATTTGTCCTTTAAAAATGTTAAAATATCAATTTGACCCTTTTTCTTTTCATAAAATTACCAAATTACCATCCATTAGAAACTTGACAAGTGTCCTCTTCCTTATCTCTTTGCCAAGTGTCACATTTCTATGGGTTGCTTGTTTAACTTGTCTTCCTTTAGTCATTTATGTTTATCTCTTCGATTTGAGCTTTTCGGAAAGCTCGGATTTGGCTTTTCCGGTACTTTTTTGAAATTCTATCAAAATTTTTCGGGGTTTATATTCGGACTACATATATACTCCAGGTAGCCTTGGTGACTCTTAAAAGTCATTCTATACCATTTTTTGGCTCTTCGTAAAATCACTAAATTGACTCTAAAGCCTTTAAAAACTACTCAAACGGACTCATTTTTTATCCATTTCAGTTTCGTTAGACTCTGTTAATCATTCTACAAATTTTTAATTTTTTTGGGGGTCTAACTCAAAAATTTACTATCCGTCAGGTTACTATTCACCCAAAATCACTATTTATTTGAAAATATTACTATTCATCCATAAAGTATCATTTAACATGTAGAATGAAAATTTAGGGTCCTACAATTCACCCCTCTTTAAAAAAAATTTCATACTGGAAATTTAAATCATACATGAAACTTAACAAACATACTAGTACCAAATAATTGAGGATATTACCTGCGCATCTGTTCCTCTTATTCCCATATAGCTTCCTTCATTACATGATTCCTCCACAATACTTTAACCAATGGAATAACCTTGTTATGCAGGACCTATTCTCATAGGTCTAGGATCTGAACTTGCTACTCTTCATAGGTCAAATTTTCTTCAACTCCACTGGTTGCTCCTTTAATATGTGTGAAGGATCTGCTATGTATTTTGGAGCATGGAAACATGGAACAAGTCATGAATATTGGCTAGTGCTGGTGGTAACTTTAGACGATACACCACTTTCCCAATTCTTTCAATAATTTCATAGGGTCCAATGTATCGTAGGCTCAATTTCCCACGCTTACCGAATCTTAACACCCCTTTTTATGGCAATACTCTGATGAATACCCTGTCGCCCACTTGAAATTCTAGATCCCTTCTTCTATTATTTGCATAACTTTTATGTCCGTCATTAGCCACTTTCAACCTATCCCTAATAATTCTGACTTTCTCTAAAGTAATCTGGACAAGCTCGGAACCTATCAACTTACTCTCACCTACCTCATCCCAGCACACTGACGTTTAGCATTTTCTTCCATACAATGCCTCATAAGGTGCCATGCCAATACTGGACTGATAGTTATTATTGTAGACAAATTCTATTAGAGGTAGATACGTATCCTAACTTCCCTTGAACTCAATCACACAAGCCTTAAGCATATCTTCCAATGTCTGAATGGTACATTCTAGTTGGCCATCTATCTATCGATGGAACGTTGTACTGAAGTTCAATCAGGTGCCTAGAGCTTTCTGAAGACTTCGCCAAAACCGAGAACTGAATCTTGGATCTCTATATGAATTAATGGAAATAGGTGTACCATGTAATCTCACTATTTTATTAACATACAATTGGGCTAGCTTTTCTAAGGAGAAATTATTCTTGATGGGTGGGAAATGGGTGGATTTCGTCAATTTGTCTACAATCACCCATATCGTGTCATTGCCACTCTAGCTCCACGGAAGTCCTACCACAAAATCTATCATAATTTTCTCTCATTTCCATTCAGGGATGGAAAGTGACTGTAGTAATCCTGCCAGTTTTTTATGTTAAGCTTTTACTTGTTGGCAGGTAAGGCATATGGAGACAAGCTCTACAATATCTCTCATCATTCCTATCCATCAGTAATGTTCCTTGAGGATGTGGTACATTTTAGTGCTTTTTGGATGCATTACATAAGATGATGAATGCATCTCTTCCATAATCTCTTTCTTCAATTCAGCTACATCTGGAACACAAAACCTGTTTCCCATAACCAATGTTTCATCATCCTTCAGTGAAAAGTCTTGTCGTGGACCAGATTCATTCTGGCTATTCAGTTCACTATTGCCTCATTTTTCTGAGGATCAACTGAAATTCCTTGTAAATCCTCATTCACATATGTGACTAGTTTAGTATTAGTAGATGAGCTAAGTTAAGGGACACTGAGTTTAAGAGTGTTTTTTTTAAGAGTTAAATAAAGAGATGATAGAGTTTGAGAATGAAATGACAAATGCCAAATTTAAGTCTTTAAATTGTATAGAGAACTTGATAAAAGTCATGGAATATGATGTTAGAACAAGTTCCAAGAAGGGGCATTATAGTCATTTCCATTGGGTTTAAGTAGGATAATGTAATTTGAAAAAAAAAAAAAAAGAGTGTTAAGGACCAAATTGTAAGAAATCAAGACTTTCCATGGTCAAGAGCAATTTTAAAAGGTTTAGGGTCATAGTATAATATCGAAAGGTGGTCAAATGTGACAGGACCCAATCCAAATCTTACCATACTTGCATCTGGAGGGCCCTGCCTAACACCCCAACAGATCCCTCCTAACCCTACTTAATGGGCTAAGGGAAACTCGTGGAGCGAACTCTTAAAATATTATCTTGCTTAATCTTAAAAACTTGGATGGGTTGGATTTTTTTTTTTTTTTTCCAATTGAAAAATTCGACAGTATAACGGTTGCGTTTTGATATTCCCAAAATATCTGCAAAGGAAAAATATACTTTCATATACTTTTATTTTTCCAACCCAACTTCTTTCACAACATACTTAGAATGGCTTAAATCAAATTTCCATTTCGTTAATAATCAAAAACATAAAATCATAAATCACATACTTTGCAACTTAAGAAAATTTCTTTAAAAGCAATTAAAACTTTTCAAATTCATGCATAATTAATTCATCACTCATTTATGACTTAAACATATATTTACAGATAATTTATTTCATACACAAAATATGAAAATGTATTAATACAAAAGCAATGTCGTGTTCTTGCCCGCCTACTCTTTTAGAGGAGTTTTCTGATCTCGGTCACCCACTTCCATACCTAAGGAGGTTTTTAACATAAAAACATAAAATAATGAGCTATGGGAGCTCAATGAGTGTTGATGTTTCTTTTAACTTAAAAGATTTGGTTTTATTAAAATACCTGCTTAAAATACTTTTCAAAATACGTTTCCGTTTCTTAAAGTTCTCATAAATTCCAAAACTTATTTCGTTATATAGCGTGCATGCTGAATTTATAAAATACATAATTGCGTAAAATTTCATACATAATTTATAAAACCATTAAACCCATAAAGGCATCAAAATATGTATATATAACTCATATATGCATAAAATTTCCGTGTAACTTAAAAATTTTCAAGCATAAATTTTCCTTGACTTACAAGGCGTGCTTATGAAAATTATAAACGCATACGTACATCAAATTCGTATGAAACTTATAAATTGAATATAACGTGAACTTATATATGCTTAAAACTTCATACATATATAAACTTCATTTAATTTAGGACTTAAAAATAAATATAAATCTTATTTAAATTATTGAAAGTGCATAGGTAAAATACAACTTATATATATACTTAAAATTCATATAAAACTTATAAAAAATGAATAATATTTGAACTTACACATCCATAAGATTCATATAAGACATATAGTTTATAAATCATATAAAATTTAGCTTTCCTTTCAATGCTTAGCTTAAAATAGGAAATCCATAAACATATAAATATTCATACAACTTCATGGAAAACTTATAAATAATAAAACATATAAAATTTCAATTTCATTTCCAAATGTAGCTTGACATGGAAATTCCATAAAGTTAATGTATATTCATAAGATTCCATAGAAAACTTAGGGATTATAAAATGCATAGAATGGATTTCCATTCCTTAAATTTTCTCAAAGTTTAATTTCATTTAATCGTAAAACATACTTAAAGCATATTAAAATATTTACCTTTGTTTTCAATACTTAAAATATTTACTTAATTTTTCGAAAAGCACGATTCGTACCCCGTAATGCTACAAGTCAAGGTGAGTGCACTTTTTATGAATGAGTTTTCAAAAGTTTTATGCTTCTGCATATGAAATCATATTTCTGTTTTTGCATGCTTAAATACTTGAATACTTATGCATGCTATATCGATTTGAGTAAGATAAGCCCAAGGGCACAAGTTTATAATTTTTAAAGCTTCAAAGATTTAAAGAAAAGTTTCAAGAATGGAGCTCGAGAGCTCTTGTCCCAATTAAGCTAAGAAAAGAGTCCAATGACTCTAATTTTAAAGCTTACAAGATTTTAAGTTAGTGCCTTGTGCACCAAGAAAGAAATTTTAAGGCATAGCATTAGAAAAAAAAAAAAAAAAAAAAAAAACAGATTTTCAAAGGCCATTAGTACCCTTCAGTTATCGAGTTCCGACCTGTACAATATATCCTATTTAGTAGGGCAAGTTTGTGGGACAAGTCAGTAACCGTGTGTGTATGAGATTAGAGTGTCTAGCGAGTGAGTGCCCTACTTTATGGGATATGGTCTCACACTGCATTTATGCGATGTAGAGATTTCACAGGTAGTGTTGAGAGGTCCCAAATTTGTGTCACGATTGGTGTCAGTATACAATGCCACGTGATCTTCACATTACGGCATTAGCGAGCGAAGTCGCATGTGACTGGAGATTAGGGTTACGAAATGGTGCTTTTCTAAAGTTTGTAACATTATATTACTCTTGCAAATGAATGTTTTATATATGTTTACAAAAGTGCTTTTCTAATGCTATGCAAAGAATGAATGAGACTTATGATTTATGCTTTAAGAAATATAAATTTATTGTAAAAGCTTTTAAGAAAAGTTTAGTTCAAGGAAAAGTTTAGTTTTCTAAAGATTAAATGCACTCACTGAGCTATCTAGCTCACCCTTTATTTTTCCCTAACCTCCTCAGGTACTTTTGTGGGTGATAGACGATCTCCTCCGTCGCACTAGGTGGACATCAAGTCGGCTATGCTTCTTGCTTTTTGAAGATTTTACATATAGCATGTGCATACTGTTGGGGTTTCTGCCCTAAGAGCTTGTAATATTGTAAACGGTTTTATAAATTTTTAATAAAATATTCATTTCATTCAATTTATATATTTTGCAAAAATCGTATATATCATGAGAAACATCCTTGATTACTGATGTAATTTCAAACTAAGTGTATAAGTGTTATATACAGGTGGATTTAGTTTGAGATAAGTAATTTAAAGAGTCCGTAGAAAACAAAGGAAGCTGAGTACTTCATTTGTGGTAAATCTACAGCTGCGGTCCCTTTCGTATTTGATACGATAGTCTTATCCAAGACTATTCATGTGGTGACATGGAAATGGAGGCACCTTATATAATAAAGATTATATAGGATTGGACCACGATAAATATAAGTCTCTAAATAATATCCGTTAACCTTAGAGATTTATATTTATCAACCAGATGATCATATATGAATTGATCTTAATTCTGATGTATTATGAACTCCTGCTTATTAAGTTATTTCCTTTGATTTACATGGGTGAGATCGGTGTAGATACCCGATCAATAACTTCGTACTTTGGGGATATGATTTAGTAAGTAGCTGAGAACATTCTATACAATAGTGGAATCCACTCCTTCTTGCGAGAAGTAGAAAAGTAGTTCCCTTAATGGTTGATTCAGGTCTTGAACAATAAGAGCGTTCAACTTTCTGTTTATATGTAAACAGAGAGATAAATTCATAAGTTGTTATGAATATATTGTTCATTAGAGAATCAATGGTACTTAAGGATCAAGAAATAATTAGAGAGGTAAAACGGACATTTGACCTTACTCTAATTATGAACTATTTGTGGAGGGTCAAATCATATGTAGTGATTAAATCAATGGACACTGAAAAATTTCAGATTGTATAAAAAACATCTACAATTTTGAGAGTGCAATCTTAAGTTTTTAGTGGAGTAACTTTAAGATTAATAATAGTGAATTATTTAATTAAAGAGTTTAATTAATAATTCCAATATTATTGGAGCTCAAAACTGTAGGTCCATCGGGTCCCCTTGATAGCTCATTTTACTATAAGAAACGTGTATATAGAATATTGTAATTGGACCATCCAATTACAGGTGTTACATAAGTAACAAAAATTTGTGTTCACTTAGTATTTGAATAATATTGATTATTCAAATTATTTAATTATTAATTATGAATTAATAATTATTTAATTAATTTTATAAGAGGTCTTGAATCCAATTCGTAGTGACTTTGGTATAAATTAATTATGAATTAATTTATTAAAAGTTACAAGTTCTATTTCAAAATATAATATGAATTAATTTTGAATTAATTATATTATATGGGGCAAAAGTTTAATTATAATAAGATTAGGGGTCAATATTAATATTGATTAATTAAAACCCTAATTGTTTGCCTATAAAAAGAAAAAGTTTCTTTTCTACATCTAGGTTTTTGGTTGTTGTTATGTTTTTGAGAAAAAACAAGAGAAAAGAAAAAGTTTTTTTTCAACAAATAAAAATAACAAGAATTTGTGTCTTTGTTCTTTGTATAACAAAAAATCAAACACTCACCTCTTATAATCATTGATTTAATTTGATTTTTTTTTAGAAAGAAATCAAAAAGTAAGTGAGTACAATTCTATATAATTGTGCCCACTCGCTTGTTGCTTGGTTTCGAGATATATCAAGGAAGGCAAGGTGGTGAGCAATCCACAGAGATCAATACAGAAGGTAAAAATCTGATTTTTATTTATTTATATTATTTTATTTCATTGTTTTAAAAATCTTGGGTTCTTGAATTTTCTAAAAACGTTTTTGAAACTCAATGTTCCGCAAAATCCTTAATTTTATGAAAAACAAATTGTTGATTTTTGTTTTTTGAATCCATCAATTGGTATCAGAGCCAAGGTTTTCAATAAAACAATGAATTTTAAAATAATATGTTTGTATTGATTATGTATGTCAATGAGTAGGCACTATTATTTTGATTTGATTATTGATATGCATATATTATATTCATGTTTGATGAATGGGATTGCATGGTATGATCGTTAATTGTATGGTTCTTTGGTTATATTATTCGATTAATATGTAAGCCGTTTGTGGCAAATTTTTATTCGATTAATATGTAAGCCATTTGTGGCAAATTTTTATTCGATTAATATGTAAGCCATTTGTGGCAATTTTTTTATTTTTTCGTTGTAATTCAATAGTTTTAGGCTTTATTTTTTTTGAAAATGTAAAGCTGAAGATTGATGTCAACGAGGTTGATTTGCTGTGCCAGAATTATGATTCGAATTAGATTTTTTTTTATGTTGAAAATGGAAGGTTTTATTTAATTGTATTTAAAACTACCATTTCAAACATAATTAATTGTATTTAAATGGATAGTTAATGTGGCTGTTTTGAATAATATAATTATGATTTGAAACGGAAAATTATTTTGAAAACGACTGGTTTTATTTAATTGTATTTAAAACTACCGTTTAAAATATAATTAATTGCATTAAAATGGATTTTTAATGCAGCTGTTTTGAATGGTATAATTATGATTTGAAACGGAAAATTATTTTGAAAACGGCTGGTTTTATTTAATAGTATTTAAAACAACCGTTTAAAATATAATTACTTGAATTGAAATGGATTATTAATGTGGCTATTTTGAACGGTCCAATAAGACATTTATTATGAATAAATGTATGCGCATTAGATGCGTTGCACATTAGATGTGCAAACAAATAAAATTATAATAATAGTCCCTAAAATTATGTATTCCATATTTTTGGGGTTTCCATTTCAATTGAAATTCTATTGAAAATTGTCCATGTATTTGGATAATTTTCTTGGATCCATAAATTAAGAAATGGGCTTTTCTAGTCTAATCTATTTGATAGAAGTTTTTGATAATTAAATTAGATTTAATTATAAGCCCATGAAGACCTTGAAGACCATGAAGACTATGAAGACTACAAGTGAAGGCTAAGGAATGCCTTGGTTAATTTTTGTAATCTTAAAATTAGTTAGGTCGTTAAAACCAAATAACCCGATCATACACATGTTATTTATTTATTTATTTTTTATTTTCATGAGATGAATGGATAAATATATATAACATGTACATGCATTAAAAATATGTCATATAGAATCATGAAGTGCCTACTCACTACATTATGACATGACATGCATCATATGTATTATTTTTATTTTGCTATTAAAATTGTTTATTAGTATAAATAGAAAAATAATACATGGAATGCCTTTAAAATAATTTGAATTGATTTTAATAGAAAATCATAGGTTTCAAATTAGAAATTTCATTTCAATAAATTGGCATTCATAATGTGGATTAGTTTTTAATTAGTTAAAATCGGATGATTTCATATTAAATCTAGTCTTTATAATTTTGATTATTTTGATTAGATTTATAAATTGAATTAGATTTTTAAGTGTTAAAAATCCGGTAATTCATTAATTTGATAAATTAAATTAGATTTTTAAATGTTAAAAATCTAATAATTTATTAAGTGTTAAAAAGTTTCGAACTCTAATAACACACAAATTCCTAGTAATTTAGATTATCTTTTTAGCCGTTAATAATCTAAGACAATGACTAGGAAAATTTAATAGAAATCCCTAACCCTAAAATAATGAGTGGGAGAGGGATATATGACAATATATCCCGCGGTCTCCATCATTAGTTCAACACCGTAAAACTTAAATGGCGCCTCGAGACGGCTTGGTTATCGTTCCCCTACGGATGGTGTCCATTTAGGTTGATCAAGGTTGACTTCCTAACGAATAGGAATTCTAGATGTATCTTGTGATTGACCTACCCTACGGCGGCAATTCTCGAGTTAAGTCTATGGACTCCGAAATGATGGGTTACACTCATAAAGGAAATAATTAATTGTTAATTATTTTTTCGGACCGAAAAACGGTAGTCAAATAATATATGAAAAAGAGTTTTCTGTTATATTATTTGATTGAGAATGTCTCAGTCTAACATACAAATATTTGACCTACCCTACGGCGGCACCTATTTGTGGCATGTTAGATTATCGTGGCATAATAATTAATTTTAGGGATTTTGATAATTTATTATTCGTGGATCATGCATCACGTTTAATTTTATGCCAAAATTACATGATATTAAATTTTGCAAATTGATATTAAATGAATTCCATTTTATTTATTTTCAGCAATGGTATCTTCGTTGATTTCTATTTTTGCTAATGATAAACTTAATGGGGAAAATTATGTCAAATGGAAAAGTAATATGAACGCAGTCCTGGTCTGTGAGGACCTTAAATTTGTCACGACTCAACCTTGTCCTCCTCAGCCAGCAGATAATGCTGGACGTGCTGTGCGCGAGGCCCATCAAAAATGGGTCACGGCTGATGAAAAGGCCCGCTGCTACTTGTTAGCAGGGATGTCCGATGTGCTTGCTACCAAGCACGAGTCAATGACAACAGCAACTCAGATGCTAGAGTCATTGCAGGGCATGTTTGGGCAACCTTCTGAGCAGCAACGGCACGAAGCTATTTGTGCTGTGATGACTGCTAAGATGAAGGAGGGTTCATCTGTTCGAGAGCATGTTTTGAAAATGATGACCCACTTTAACACAGCTGAAAGCCATGGAGGGGCAATAGACGAACGTAGCCAAGTGAGTATGATCTTGGAAACTCTTCCGAAGAGTTTCATGCAATTCAAGAGTAACTATGTTATGAACAAGTTAACTTACTCACTTACTCAATTACTTAATGAGCTTACTACTTATGAGTTAATGAATAAGGATAAGAGTAAGTCTGGTGAAGCAAACGTTGCTGAGTCTTCTTCTTCTGCTAAAAACAAGAGGAAGAGAAACACCAAAAAGGCTACACCTAAGCCCAAAACACAAGCTACCAAAAAGAAGAACAAAAAGAGCTCCAAGGCCACCAAGCCCAAAGGAAAATGTTTCCATTGTGGTGTGGATGGACATTGGAAGATGAACTGCCCTAAGTACCTCAATGAGCTCAAAGAGAAGAAGATGAAAGGTAAATATGATTTACTAGTCATTGAATCTTGTTTAGTGGAGGATGATTCATCCACTTGGATAATTGATTCAGGAGCCACTAATCATGTTTGTTCTTCTTTGCAGTTGATTGACTCTTATAGGCAGCTTGGTGAGGGCGAGTTCAACATACGAGTCGGGACTGGGGAAGTCGTTTCAGCAAAGGCAGTGAGAGAAGTTAGACTTCATTTCAATAATAATTGTTTTATCATACTGAACAATGTTTATTATATTCCAGGTTTTAAAAGAAATTTGATTTCTGTATCCAAACTTTTGGAATTTAATTATTCTGTTTCTTTTTATAATAAATAAGTTATTATTTCTAGAAATGGTTTGAAAATTTGTTCAGGGATACAAGAAAATAATTTATATGTGTTAAGACCGTTAATGCATAACCCACTGTTTAATACTGAAATGTTTAAGGTTGAAAAACCAAAAACAAAACGACAAAAGATTTCTCAAAATGATGACACATATCTTTGGCATCTAAGACTTGGTCATATTAACCTTGACAGATTAGATAGACTGGTAAAGAGTGGACATTTAAGTGAGTTAAAGATCGGCACTTTACCTATTTGTGAATCATGTTTAGAAGGTAAAATGACCAAAAGACCTTTTACTAGTAAAGGGGTTAGAGCTAAGGAACCACTAGAGCTTATACATTCGGACAGTCTGCGGTCCTATGAATGTTAAAGCTAGAGGCGGTTATGAATATTTCGTCACCTTTATTGATGATTATTCTAGATATGGGTATGTTTACCTGATGCAACAGAAGTCAGAAACTTTTGAAAAGTTCAAACAATTTCGAGCTGAAGTTGAAAATCAATTAGGTAAAACATTGAAAACTCTACGATCGGATCGTGGAGGTGAGTATCTCGATTCAGAGTTCGAGGATTACTTACTTGAGCATGGGATTCTATCCCAACTGACTGCTCTTGGAACACCCCAGCAGAACGGTGTTGCAGAAAGGAGAAATCGGACCCTTTTGGACATGATGAGATCTATGTTTAGTTTCTCATCATTACCTAGTTCATTCTGGGGATATGCATTGCAAACTGCAATGTATATTTTGAATGTTGTACCATCTAAGTCAGTTCCAAAGACACCCCTAGGAATTGTGGAATGGTCGCAAAGCTAGTTTACGACACTTTTCGCATTTGGGGTTGTCCAACACATGTGCTGAAGAACAAGACTGTGAAGCTGGAACCACGTTCAAAAGTTTGCCTATTTGTAGGTTATCCTAGAGAGACTAGGGGCGGACTCTTTTATAGTCCTGAAGAAAACAAAGTTTTTTATCGACAAACGCTACATTTCTTGAAGAGAACTATATGAGAGAGTACAAACCTCGAAGTAAAGTTGTACTAGAGGAATTACTTCCTGGTTCGACCAGTACCCCGTCAACAATAGTTGTTGACAAAGACATAATTCAGACCACGTCTGAACGTCAGACAAATTCTCATCAGAATCATCTACCACCTCGTCATAGTGAGAGGGTTATTAGACCACCAGTCCGCTACAGAAATATCGGAGAGGCACAAATTGCTATCTCTGATGAGAGTGTAGATGATCCATTGACATATCATGATGCAATGGAGGATTCTGATAAAGAAGAATGGCTTAAAGCAATGAATCTCGAGATTGAGTCTATGTACTCCAACTCTATCTGGGAACTTGTAGATCAACCAGATGGGATAAAACCCATAGGATTGCAAGTGGATCTACAAAAGGAAGAAAGGAGTGGATGGAAAGGTAGAAACCTTTAAAGCTAAACTAGTGGCAAAGGGTTATACTCAGAAAGAGGGAGTTGACTATGAGGAAACTTTCTCGCCAGTAGCTATGCTTAAGTCCATTCGGATTCTTCTCTCATTGCTGCATGTCTCGATTATGAGATTTGGCAAATGGACGTCAAGCCTGCATTTTTGAATGGTAATCTTGATGAAAGTATCTATATGGTACAACCAGAGAGATTTGTATCCCAAGGTCAAGAGCAAAAGGTTTGCAAGTTGCAAAGGTCCATTTATGGACTTAAACAAGCATCTCGATCTTGGAACATAAGGTTTGATACTTCGATCAAGTTTTATGGTTTTGAGCAAAATATTGATGAGCCTTGTGTATACAAACGAATTATCAATAAGAAAGTGATTTTCCTTGTACTTTACGTTGACGATATTCTACTCATTGGGAATGATATAGGAATATTATCAAACGTAAAAAACCTGGCTTCGCTAGCCAATTCCAAATGAAAGATTTGGGAGAGGCCAGTTATGTCCTTAGGGATCCAAATAATACGAGATCGTAAGAACAAACTGTTAGCGCTGTCTCAGGCATCATATATCGATAAGATTCTTATGCGATTTTCGATGCAGAACTCTAAGAAAGGTAATTTACCTTCTCGTCATAGAGTTCATTTGTCTAAGGAACAGTGTCCTAAGACACCTCAACAAATTGAGGATATGAGACGGATTCCCTATGCCTCTACAGTAGGCAGTCTCATGTATGCTATGTTATGCACGAGACCGGATATATGTTATTCAGTGGGAATAGTTAGTTGTTATCAATCTAATCTAGGATTTGATCATTGGGTGGCTGTAAAACATATTCTCAAGTATCTTCGGAGAATGAGAAACTATATGCTAGTATATTCTGGAGAGGATTTGATCCCATTAGGATATACAGATTCTGATTTTCAGTCGGACAAAGATTCTAGGAAATCTACGTCCGGATCAGTATTTACCCTTGGTAGTGGAGCCATTACATGGAGGAGTATTAAGCAATCATGCATTGCTGACTCCACTATGGAAGCCGAATATGTAGCAGCTTGTGAAGCGGCTAAAGAAGCGGTATGGCTACGTAAATTCTTGGCTGATCTGGAAGTTGTTCCAGACATGGAAAAACCACTCACCCTTTATTGTGACAATAGTGGTGCAGTGGCCAATTCCAAAGAACCAAGAAGCCATAAACGAGGGAAGCATATAGAGAGGAAATACCATCTCATTAGGGAGATCGTACGAAGGGGAGATGTAAAAGTGATGAAGATTGCATCACAAGACAACCTTGCTACTGATCCGTTTACGAATACCTTAACGGCTAAAGTATTTGAAGGTCATCTAGAGGGTTTAGGATTACGAGATATGTCCCATCTGCTCTAGGGCAAGTGGGAGATTGTTGGGGTTTCTGCCCTAAGAGCTTGTAATATTGTAAACAGTTTTATAAATTTTTAATAAAATATTCATTTCATTCAATTTATATATTTTGCAAAAATCGTATATATCATGAGAAACATCCTTGATTACTGATGTAATTTCAAACTAAGTGTATAAGTGTTATATACAGGTGGATTTAGTTTGAGATAAGTAATTTAAAGAGTCCGTAGAAAACAAACGAAGCTGAGTACTTCATTTATGGTAAATCTACAGCTGCGGTCCCTTTCGTATTTGATACGATAGTCTTATCCAAGACTATTCATGTGGTGACATGGAAATAGAGGCACCTTATATAATAAAGATTATATAGGACTGGACCACGATAAATATAAGTCTCTAAATAATATCGTTAACCTTAGAGATTTATATTTATCAACCAGATGATCATATATGAATTGATCTTAATTCTGAGTGTATTATGAACTCTTGCTTATTAAGTTATTTCCTTTGATTTACATGGGTGAGATCGGTGTAGATACCCGATCAATAACTTCGTACTTTGGGGATATGATTTAGTAAGTAGCTGGGAACATTCTATATAATAGTGGAATCCACTCCTTCTTGCGAGAAGTAGAAAAGTAGTTCCCTTAAGGGTTGATTCAGGTCTTGAACAATAAGAGCGCTCAACTTTTTGTTTATATGTAAACAGAAAGATAAATTCATAAGTTGTTATGAATATATTGTTCATTAGAGAATCAATGGTACTTAAGGATCAAGAAATAATTAGAGAGGTAAAACGGACATTTGACCTTGCTCTAATTATGAACTATTTATGGAGGGTCAAATCATATGTAGTGATTAAATCAATGGACACTGAAAAATTTCAGATTGTATAAAAAACATCTACAATTTTGAGAGTGCAATCTTAAGTTTTTAGTGGAGTAATTTTAAGATTAATAATAGTGAATTATTTAATTAAAGAGTTTAATTAATAATTCCAATATTATTGGAGCTCAAAACTATAGGTCCATCGGGTTCCCTCGATAGCTCATTTTACTATAAGAAACGTGTCTATAGAATATTGTAATTAGGACCGTCCAATTACAGGTGTTACATAAGTAACAAAAATTTGTGTTCACTTAGTATTTGAATAATATTGATTATTCAAATTATTTAATTATTAATTATGAATTAATAATTATTTAATTAATTTTATAAGAAGTCTTGAATCCAATTCTTAGTGACTTTGGTATAAATTAATTATGAATTAATAATTATTTAATTAATTTTATAAGAAGTCTTGAATCCAATTCTTAGTGACTTTGGTATAAATTAATTATGAATTAATTTATTAAAAGTTACAAGTTCTATTTCAAAATATAATATGAATTAATTTTGAATTAATTATATTATATGGGGCAAAAGTTTAATTATAATAAGATTAGGGTTCAATATTAATATTGATTAATTAAAACCCTAATTGTTTGCCTATAAAAAGAAAAAGTTTCTTTTCTACATCTAGGTTTTTGGTTGTTGTTTATGTTTTTGAGAAAAAACAAGAGAAAAGAAAAAGTTTTTTTTCAACAAATACAAAGAACAAGAATTTGTGTCTTTGTTCTTTGTATAACCAAAAATCAAACACTCACCTCTTATAATCATTAATTTAATTTGAATTTTTTTTTAGAAAGAAATCAAAAAGTAAGTGAGCACAATTCTATATAATTGTGCCCACTCGCTTGTTTCTTGGTTTCGAGATATATCAAGGAAGACAAGGTAGTGAGCAATCCATAGAGATCAATACAAAAAGTAAAAATATGATTTTTATTTATTTATATTATTTTATTTCATTGTTTTAAAAATCTTGGGTTCTTGAGTTTTCTAAAAACTGTTTTTGAAACTCAATGTTTCGCAAAATCCTTAATTTTATGAAAAACAAATTGTTGATTTTTGTTTTTGCAATCCATCACATACTTGTACATTTGTAAATAAAGTGTAGTTTGAGTTGTAATAAAAAGTAGCTTATTTTGAATTGTCATGAGTTTACTATGGAACTTGCGTTTTGTGGAAAATAATTACATTGTTATTGAACTTGTTGTGAGAAGTTTGGGTTGGCAATTGAAAGAGATTTAGTCGAAGTATTTTACTTTGAAACTACAGGTTTCAGTATTGTCCATTTTGTAGCTATTATGCTGCCGAAATTTAGTTTTCTAAATGACCAAATTTTTAAGTTAAAACCAATTCAAAACCATATTTAAAGTTTAACGTTTATTAAAGTTAGTCACACGCGAAATTTCTAGTGACTTTTCAAAGAAAGTTTAAAGACAAAGTTAGAGGGTTCGCTCCTCGATTGTCTTTTAGCTTGTCGAGACGGGCTAAAGGACATCGACGGAGTGCCTGGGTTTACCTCTCGGATAGGAGCCTAGTAGCAGTCCGGAGAAGGGGCGTCTCATTCCTTTTGCGGAGATCACAAGCCCCATGAATGCCACTTGATTAAGCCAGAACTAGCATTTACTCAACTTTGCATACAACTAATGTTTCTCAGGGTCTGCAGCACAATTCTAAGGTGTTTAACATGCTCTTCCTGACTGCCCGAATACACCAATATATGATCAATAAATACAATCACAAGCCTATCTAGATATGGTCTGAAAACCCTATTCATGAAATCCATGAATGCTGTAGGAGCATTGGTCAATTCGAAAGGCATGACCAAAAATTCATAATGCCTGTACGACGTCCTAAAGGCAGTCTTGGGAACATCTTCTCTACGAATCTTCAATTGATGGTAGTCGGACCTCAAGTATATCTTAGAAAACACCTTGGATCCCTGAAGTTGATCAAACAGATCATCTATTCTCGGAAGCGGTACTGATTATGCACTATCATCTTATTCAGTTACCTGTAATCAATACACAACCTCATGCTTGTGTCTTTCTTTTTCACAAATAATACTCGTGCTCCCCACGACGAGGTATTTGACCTAACGAATCCCTTATTCACCAACACCTCCATTTGTACTCTTTATTCTTTCAACTTTGAAAGGAGTCATTCTATAAAGTGCTTTGGAAATAGGTTGTGTTCCAGGAACTAATTCTATCTTACATTCGATCTCCCAATCTGGTAGTAAACCAGGAAGATTGTCTGCGAACACATTGGGGAAGTCCCTAACCATTGAGATATCTTCCAATTTCACTTCAAGCGCCTTTCGCTTCAATGGAATACACTAGATATCCCTAATGCAATTTTCAAAGCATCTTATGGGATGTCATCACTATAATCAGAGTACTAGCAAGTATATTCCATACTCCACAGAAAACCACATCAGACTCCTCCTTTTTCACAAACTTAACTTCCTTACAGAAGCAATCCATCGTGGTGTGATGCCTGGACAACCAATCCATTCTGAATATCACGTCGAAATCACGGATGTCCAGTAGAATTAGATTTGTGGAAAATTCTTGAACCCTCAATAACTACTTGGCTACCCAAATACAACTTGGCTGCTAACAATACATCCCCTGTAGGAATTGATACTCTCAATTTACAATCTATGGGTTCCGGTTTCCTGTTAGTAGTCTCAGTGAAATGCATGGACACAAATGAATGGGTAGCACCCGGATCTGTCAATATGAATGCATCACGGCCAAATATTGTAATAGTACCTATCACGACTTCAGGGATTGTATCCATCTCCTGTTGTGTTACTGCATATACTCTGGCTTGTGTACTAGGTCTCCCAAGCTGTCCTATAGGGGTTTTTCCTCTACCTTTGGAGCCTCTGTCCGCTACAACTAGAGCACCTGGTCCTCTTTGTCTAGGAGCTTTTGCCTTCCTATTTCTGACTCTTGCGAGCCGATGCGAAAGCTGAATGCTCTATTACTGACCTTTCTGTGCCAACTACTTACGGGGCATTCTCTCATATAATAGCCTTTCTGCCCATAATGGAAGCAAGCAGTGATACTTGTCTTACATTCACCTAGATATCTCCTACCACAAATTCTACATTCTGGAAATGGGCCTCCTGTATCTCAAGAACCTCAGGGCGGTATGGGTGATCTTACTGAGCCTTGACTAGAAGAGGCTCCTCAGCTCATCTGTTAACTACCAACCCATCTGGTCTTGCTTCTTTTTTTGGCACTCTGACTGGGTTCGTTCTGGAAGAAACTGGGGCCGTGGCGCTTCTTTTCTGATCTTGAACCTTGAGCAACAGCAACTACATTCTTTTCTTACTTGAGAGCAACCTCAACCAATTACCCGTAATGTGATTGAGGAGCCAATGATAATTGAATTCTAGTGCTGGGGTTCACAAACCTACCATAAATTTCTTACACTTCTACTCCTCCCCAGCAATGAATGAGACTATTCGGACCAACTCTGAGAACTTTTTTTTGTAGTCGGTCACCGACATTGATCCCTCTTCCAACCTGAAGAACTCTTCCATTCTAGCATCTTTGTAGCTCTTCGAGTAGAACCTGTCCTGGAACTCCTTCTCTAGAATAGCTCCCAGGACACCCTTCCTAGATGTCATCTCTCCAATGCCTCCCACCAGTCTTTTTCTCTTGCTTTAAAGAGGAATAAGGAGAATATCACTTTCTGTTCATTCGGGCACTTCATGACTTTGTAAATTTTATTCAACTGATCCAACCACGCGAGGGTGCTTTCGGGATCGCCACTACTGTCAACTGGTTTTGCACCTAATTTACAAGTCATCTCTATCGACTATTTCGATGTTTCAGGGGCTGTACGTGGTTGCCACATAGCTGCCATCAGAATCTGAGCTATTTGTTCTGCATTAAAATTTTCGCTAGCTAGTGCAATGAACTTTGATGGTTGTGGCTGGGGGGTCGGTCTATAAAAGCACTCGCAGACCCCGCCACATGCTTGGACTCATGAACTGATGGTGCATCTGGCACTAGCGTTGGAGCTGGAGCTAGAGCTACTCTAGAGGCTCTTTTGGGACCCGTCGACCTCGACCTCTACGATGCATAATGCTGTGAATTCAATAAAAACTAAATTATGTGACACTTGTACTATATACTAAAAATAATGAAATTCTTAGGGTTTCTTGTTCATAAAACAATGTAAAACACATTGTAAAATCAAATCATAAAAATAAGCAACCCAAACCTAGCTCTGATACCAACCCCAACAGGCTCCTTTCCTTAGGCAGCCTACCTAGAACACCACAGTGGCATTCCAATGGATATCCAATCTCACTAGAAAGTTCCTGTAAAGCTGAGTCGTTTTATTTTTGTTGGGGAAACGTGGGGAAAATTTTTCATTTTGTTTCGCTCGATTTCAAAATAATTTTATAAAAATTCGGGCAACATAAAGACTATTTTTCCGAATATAACACCCTTGCGAAAGTTTACAAATTATAAACACTTTCTAAAAGCAATCAATTTCCCTAAACTTCTGGGCTTTTAGACCTTAGTTTCCAATTCACAACACAAACACATCAAATTCAATCAAAACTGAAATATATATATATATACATATATATAACATAATTGAAATCACATTATTTAAACATAGAATTATTTACAAAACATAATGTAGTTTATACACAAGTGTCAATTTGTTTTCTTTACAAAACATATCAATTCAACTTATATACATTCACAGCTAAATGCACTCGATCCTTTAATCTTGTGAGGGTGTCCTTGCCCTTGATGTACTAGTGCCTGCACTTGAGGAGGTTTATTTATAAAATACAGAATATATGATGAGTTAAACGAGCTCAGTGAGTGTTAAGTATTTCTAATCAACTGAAATTTTCTAAAATAGCGTCCGTGGAAAAAAATATGTTGTGCTAAAATAATTTAATGTTTTAATTTAATATTCATGCTTTTAAAAATAAAACATAAATATGAATCATAAAAATTTCAATTTTTTTTTTCGCTGAAGCAGGAAACAGTAGGTGGTGTTATTTTCTGAAAACAATCTATAAACTGAAATAGCCAACCATTGGTGGCCCATCCTAACAATACCCTTGGTAGATACGATCGAACGAAATTCCTGCATCGCTCAAACCATCGTACCGGTTTACGTAGCAGAATTCCTACATCGTCACGTAAAAGCTAGCTCGCTAACTCAATATATAACCAATATGTGTAGAGAGCGACACACTGGACTGACTAACGGACACATTCCTATCCTACAATGTATGTTTAATGCAATAAATGCCCTAACTTTGCCATGCACATTAGGGGACTCTGATCGAAAATATTCTGTATTACCCTAAGGGTGTACCATAGGCCAAAACTTTCAGTTTCTAAACCTGTTGCTTATCATTTATAACTTTATAAAATCATTTCCATAAACTGAAATCTTGGAAATAAAATTTAAAGCAGCAGTATAACTGATTCACATATTCAATTTCTGCATATCATATAAAACTCATTTACTAAAATTTCATATACGATATCACATGCATGAATTTAAAAGCATAACATATAAAATCTATTTGATTAGAAATAAAACTTTCAAAAACAATTTTAAAAGACACTCATAATTGGTTTTATGGTTGTTCAAGCACTAATTCGATTTCACTGCTTCGATCTCACCTACACAATTTCGCATTCCAAATTTTAACGACTTTTCGACTAAACTAATTTTACACACATTTAATTCCTTTAGTATGCACTAGTATACATGCAATTTCAATTCACCATACTTTTCCAATAAGTCATTCATAATATCCCAAAATACAATCCTATTTCAATGATAATAATTTCACATAAACTTTCATTCAATTGCATATATTTTACACTACCAATTCAAACTAAATCCATAATACAATCTACTTGGATTCCTTACTAGTTTCATTCATGGATTGCATCTCTCATTATTCCATCCATTTCTTCTCAAATTTCATGCCAAACACACTTAAAACACATCATATAATCATGGAAACTCATCAAAACACCAAGTTGGATCTATAGACTCCAACTTTCATATTTTAATCCAAGATGCACCCAAATCTTTCCAACTCAAAATTTTTCCATTCAATTGATTTATACTCATCCAGTTTCACATAAAAACATTATATAACCTCATCAAACATTATAAATTCATTAAATACACACAAATGCACCTATTCTAGCAAAAATCCATTTTCATGCATAACCACCCAATTTTTCATTTTCTTTCCACCAATTAGCTTCAAATTAAATTAAAACTCATACCAACTCATCAAACAATTTTACATCATTTTTCTTCCTTTGGCCATACACTACCTACCAATCCATTAAATCAATTTCTTTCATTTCTAAAGGCATCAATGACACCCAAATCACTCAAATAATCATCCAATAACCAACAATCAAACCAATCAAATTTATTTACCAAAATTACATCAAAACTCTAACTCTTACCTTACTAATAAAATGAGTTATCACTTGCTTCAAGCTTCATTCCACTTCCAAGCTTGATTTGATGATAATTTACTTCTATACATGTCAAAAATACCATCCTTTAAACAATATATCATCAACGCATAAAAGCCCATCAATTTGACCACCAAACTAACATCAAATTAACTTCCATAACTTACCAATTCCTCCTCACTTTTTCTTGAGTGTATAAGGATGAAAACAAAAGCAAGAGAGGGATGAAATTACCTTCAATGCTTGGCTTTCCTTTCTTCTTCTTCTCTTTCTTTTTTTTTTTTCTTCTTCTTCTTCTCTTTTTGTCTTCACTCACGGCCTCCCTCTCTCTTTTCTGGTTTTTTTTTTTTTTTTGGTTTTCTCTCCTCTTGGCCGAATGCTCTCTTTCTCTCATTCATTTCATGATCCTCATATATATATATATATATATATAGCCTACAAAATTATCAATTTATATCTTAAAATGTCAAAATATCAATTTGACCCATTTTCTTTTCATAAAATTACCAAATTGTCATCCATTAGAAAATTAACAAGTGTCATCATCCTTATCTTTTTGCCAAGTGTCACATTTCTATGGGTTGCTTGTTTGACTTGTCTTCCTTTTGTCCTTTATGCTTATCTCTTTCAATTCGAGCTTTTTGGAACGATTAGATTTGGCTTTTCCAGCACTTTTTAGAAATTCTAACAAAATTCTCTAGGGGCCTATATTCGGATTACATACATACTTCAAGTAGCCTTGGTGTGTCTTAAAAGTCATTCTATGCCCCTTTCTGGCTCTTTGTAAAATCATTAAGTTGACTTTAGAGTCCTTAAAAACTACTCAAACGGACTCATTTTTTATCCGTTTCAGTTTCATTTGACTCTGTTAATTATTTCACAAATTTCGATTTTTTTTGGGTTCTAACTCAAAAATTTACTATCATCATGTTACTATTCACCCAAAAATACTACTATTCATCCATAAAGTATCACTTATCATGTAGAATGAAAATTTAGGGTCCTACACATATTATTTTATGTTTTATAAATAAAAACCTCTCCAAGGGTAGGTATAGGGACGAGTGTTTCTATAGCAGAGACTCCGACTGAAGATTAAACGGATCGAGATGCGCATATTGTTGTGATTACATGAATTTATTTTGGCTGCTCTTGAAATTTTATGTATTAACAATTGTATAAGTTTTCTTATGGTTTCAAAAAATATGTAGAAGAATATATGTCTTCTACCTTTAATATCCTCGAGAGTTTTTATATTAATGACTATATAAATTTTTCCTATAATTTTGAAAAATGTGTAAATACATGTATGCATGACATGTAAATATATTTCAATTTATCTTTAAAATTGAGGGCATGTTTATGGTTGCTTGTGGATTGAGAAAATAAGGGTCGGAGGCCTAGAAGTTCAAGAGAATTGTTTGTTTTAGAAGTGTATAAATTTACTGTAAAATTTTACAGGGTGGCATTTTCAGAAAACAGTCGCTATGCTGTCCAAATTTTTATAACTCTATATTGTAAATGTATAAAATAAAAAGAAAAAATTTCCACCCGTTTCTGCTAAAAAAGAGAATTCTAAAAAGGATTTTGAAAAAGAAAGACAGGCTTAGCTTCACGAGAATTTTTCAGCCGGATTAGATATCGACTAGAGGGCTATCATGAGGTTGCCGACGGGCTGCCGAGTGTACGAAAATAGTTTGTAAGGATCAAGGCCCGTCACTCTCTCTCTAGGATAGTGGTTGTAACCTCTAGTATAACAATGCAAAGTACCATCACGAAAACTATCTTGTGTTTGTACTAAAAAATTTTATGACTAAGTATTTGGAATTATCCTAAGTTGTTCAAGAAGAAAACAATTGTTTAATATGGCATCTTCTTCGAGTTCCCCAAATATAGATGGTCTATGTTTTCTAGAACCTCTTTTAATAGCTCTAGACCTTCATTTTCTAGTATAGATGGTCTATATGAAGTTTTATATTTTCTAGAAGACCAAAAAATTCATGATACCCTATCTTTTCTTATTAACCCATATTCTGCTTTTACTAAACCATCTCTATCTCTGGTAAAGTCCATAAAAGCTTTGGTCAAACCTGACAGAAAACCTCTCAAGGAATATATCCAGTCCAGAAAGTTTGACAAGAGTCAACTTCCTATGAGTCAGTCAAAATAGTATGTTACACTGAAAATTCCTCAAACACTTGAAGTTTCTCAAATCTCTATAGACCAATGGAGAAAAGAAGGCTATACACACATCTATTTTGGTGTTATCAGACTAGCACTCACATATCATGAGCATAAGCATGCTAGTACTGGCTAGACTACCTTTGTTTGACACAAGGTACACTCAGTACTAGCATGCTTACATAGCCACTCTACAGACAACTCTCAATGCGGGAACAATATCTCTAACTGCTCTATCCCAATTTCAATATTTCACTGTCAAATGAATTTTGTTCATCTGCCTTCAAGGTTCAAGTTCATATCACTGGTGCTTCGCAAAAGAATGGATCAATTGTAGCAACTCCCCATTATCAAATGATATGGAGAATCCAAGATCATGCTATTGATCTTTCCCTACCATCACTGATAGAAACACTGCTTCTAACAATGGATTCAAAATAGACTCCTCACTACACTTTCATTCCAAAATAGATTGAAAGAAAAGAACTCATAGAACTATTACCAGAATAATAGGTGACAAACTATGAGACTATGTTTAAGTAGGAGGAACCTATCATTTCTTAAGAATCAACCTTGAGATTAAATCAGGATGGAACTACTTCCATCATTTTCCCAAAACCTTATGCTAGATCAAGTGCACCACCTTTGGAGTTTCAGACACAATTCACAATCACTCTGGTCACATAGTTTCTCCAGAAAAGCACCCAGTAGCTTTTTTTCGTCCAGATGGGGAACCAATCTTCTATTTCAAACACCTACAGATAGGTCATTATTCTTTCAACATGGACTGTGCCTGCCAAAGCTATAAAAGAGCTTCAGATAGAGAACTTTGGGAATTAAAGCAAAAAAAAAACACACTATCAACTTTACCTGAAAGGTGACCTTACAGTTGGACTACTTGGCGAGCCCTTAGGGAAATTTGACTATGTGGTCAGTTATTCTGAGCCAGAAAAGCAGGAACCGGTTACAAACCCTTCATGGGATTTGTGTGATCAGTTATCTAAATCTCCATTGCCATCACTACCTCCTCAGAGCCTATATGCTCGAACACCACTACCTGGTTACAAGAAATCATTGAAATAGATTGCCAAAAATACTCTTTGTAAACCAGAACCAAAATTCACTGAAACATCCACTTCAATTCCAACAGTTATGATGATGCAACAGCTATCCACCTCAACATCAATATCAAAGTCCTCTGAAGCTTATTTGCAAATAGAATACAAGAGGAACTTTCCTACTCTAGCTGAAATTGTTGAACAAAAGCCAAAGATAGTGTCCTCAACTATTTTGCCAGACGAATCAGTAAAACTATTTCACAAGTTGAAGCAATTCTTAATTGGCTGACAGAGAATGCCTATCAACAGAGTCGTGTGCTCAATAAACTTGAATATAAAGTTGATATGATTACTTATTAGATGAACTCTTATGCTCAACACATTGACAAGCTTATTAATCAAGTATTAAAGAAAGTAAATCAACTCCATCATGAACTTATGTACCTGATCAACACGCAACAAGGTTTCTCTATAGCTTTCAATAATAAAAAAGCTGAAATGGGAGATCTTAAGATACAGTTGGCATCACTTTAACAGCAGCAACATAAACAAAACACACAAGTTTCCCATCCATGCAATCATCTTCAAATCCATTTGATGGATCTACTTGGCACTCTCTTTTTTCGTCTCTTCCGACATATAGCCAACCTTTTGGCACTTTCGATATCCAATCAGGTGTACAGATGCTATTTGATTTGGACTACTGGCTTTTATGAAGGAATCAGGAAACAAATGGAAGAACAGAGACAACAAGCTAAAATTGCTAAGAAGCGGCGAGAACAACCAAAAGAAAAGGAAAGCAACCGGAAAACTCAGGTGTTAAAATCCCTGAGAATCCACCAACACAACTAATGGCTTTAAATCAGATTTTTGATTATCTGATTGAGACAACCACAACACAAATTCCTTTAGTAGCACAACCAGTTTTGCCAATGGAAACAACTTCACAACCAATCATTTCGGTTCACTTAACATCATTATCGGAGTCCTCTTCAGTTCATTCTATACTTCATGCTGATTCAGAATCAAAAACAGATTCCCATAGTAGAACTAAATCAGAAGAAGCTGATTAGGATCACTCCTCTGATTCAGGAACTGAATCCATTAAGACAATGGACACCTCTCCTTCCTCATCTCAACAAAATGATAACTTCTAGCCTCTCTACATGAATACTCAGCCTAAACCTCAGGTTGAAACTCTAACTGAGGAAGTTATGACAAAGGAACGACCTCAGCCAATGGAAGAACAACCTCTACAACCTTAACCACAACCTTCACCTTGCAATAACCCCTCAGTAAAATCCATACTTTCATAGTAGATGATCTATAAACCCTCATTCACATACGTGACTAGTTTAGTACTAGTAGATGAGCTAAGTTAAGAGACATTGAGTTTAAGAGTGTTAAGGACCAAATTGTAAGAAATCAAGACTTTCCATGGTCAAGAGTAATTTTAAAAGGTTAGGGTCATAGTATAATATCAAATGGTGGTCAAATGAGTCAAAGAAGCCTTATATATAATCAAACACTTAGTCATTTCGGGCAAGAGAGGCATACATACGGGATCACAGAGAAACCAAAGAAAGAAAGCAAAGCAAGTTGTGGCAACCAAGGGGAAAGGAAGAGAAGTATAGGTGATCATCCAATCCAAGATTGTAAGCCCTCGACCTTATTTGCGGATGAATAGTATTCGATGAATAGTAAAATTTTGAGACGAGCCCCAAAAAATCAAAAATATTTAAAATGATTAGCAGGATCCAATAAAACTGAAACGGAGTAAAAATGAGTCCGTTTAGGTAGTTTTTGAAGGTTCCGAAAGTTACCCGCTGAAAATGCCCTTATGGACAGGATTGTGAATATTGTTGACCTAAACTCCATTTGAACTTTTTTCGAAGCCATAGATTGAGTCCTAAGAGATCTAATTAGAGTATTGTAAAGTCAATTTGATGAATGAGTGATCATAGAATTAATTTGGAATTTATTTTGGAATGAATTATAAATGGTATTAAGTGAATAGTAAGTAGACAAAGGACTAAAATGAAATATGTTTCTTTACTTAGGGGTCAAAGTGGGATTAAAAGGAAGTGAAATAAGGACCAAAATGAAACAAGTTTACATGACATGGGCCAAAGTGGAATAAGCAAGAGTTAAGGGCCAAAGTATAATTAATTAAGGACATGATGGTCATTATGAAATTGTTAAAAATATAAATATGTTGACTTTTCCAATTTTGCTTCAATTCACGCCACAAAACTCACCAAATGGAAGAAGAAAACTGAGAGCATGAGGGAGAGAAAGAGAGGTTCAGCCATGGGAGAAAAAGAAAGGAAAAATGTTGATTTCTTGCCAACTTCAAGTTTCTACACCATTTTTCAAGTCCATCTAAGCTAGAAAGACAAACTTGAAGCAAGACCCAAGCAAAACAAAGGTTAGTTTATCATTTTGAATCCATTTCTATGATATGGTGTTGATGGTCGTGTGATGATGTTGTGTTGGTTATTTGGTCGGACTTGTGATGGAGTTTTTATGTATGATTAAAGTAGAGTTTTATGGACTTTAAAATAAGTTTGAATTATATGGAAATCATTAAGTTTGGTGTGTTAGGGTTTTGTTCGAATAAATACTAAGTTGGTTGAATTGGTTTTAAGTGAATTTTTGGTGCACACCAAGTGTTTGATGAAATGCTTGAATGAAATAAAATGCAAAAATTGAATGAAATGAATTGTTTAAGTGATAGGCCATGTAAGAGCATATTGAAGGAAGTATGGAACCAAGGTTATTTGATGTTATTGAGCATGATTTCATGTTAGAATTATGATGAGCAAACCTAGGACAAGTTAATGGAAAAGTTAGAAATTCATTTAGGCAACTTGTCTTTTATGTCCTCAAGTGAAGGGCATTTATGAGTATTATGTAATATCACTTCATGTGCATGTTTTAATGTACTAAATGAATATGTTTGAGTATGTATGACATTAAGGAAAAGAAGAATTAAGATTTAGAATGAAAATTATTGAAATGGAATTAGAACAACTTCCATTGTAAGGTAATGTAAGACACCTATGAAGGGCATTATGAATTATCTTTGAATATCACTTCTTTTATGTGTTGAAATGAATTGTATGGATAGCTTTGAGTATGTATAACACTAGGAAAGGAAGAATTAAGTTTTAGAATGAAATGGGTGAAAAAGCCCCTTAAAAAGTGATCATAAAGTGGTGTTTTTGGCCCAGAACACCCAATAAATGATATTGGAATTCGACTGAACTTTTATAGGTGACCACATTGGGAGATAAGAAGAGTGTGGAAGAAAGAATTGGACCAAAAACATGCACGGTTTGGGCTGTGCATTCAATTCGGGTTTGAGGGGTCCAAAACGATCATTTTGAGTTCCAAGCTTCAATTTATGATGGGAAGCATATGGGGATGCTTCTTGGGGTATATAAGAAGGATTCATGCAAAGAAATTGGGAATTTGGGGCATGGATCAAAGAGAAATTGAAAGGAGAAGCAACTAGTGTAGAGATAATTTTATAGAGTTAGTATAGTTAGGTGCATCTTAGTGCATCTTTGCATTGTCTATTGAGCACATTCTAAGTGTGCTTATCATGTGTAGTTAAAATGGAAGAAAGCGGAACCAATGAAGGTTATTGGAGCTCACTTAAGGAAATTTAAAGTTAACGTGAGTGCTACATTTAATTTTGAAGCATTTGCAATTGGATTTGAAAATTATAAGAATATATTTTATTATAAGTGCTATTTATTGTTTGGAAACATTTGTGATGGATTTATAAGTTCTTTAAGAAATTGAGTTGTAAGAAAATTTCCTAATTGACTATTAAAGTAAGCTATATATATATATATGTTTATGGTTGTTTTTAAGTGATAAGTGTTTCATAAAAGTATGGTTATTTTAGTATTCATAATGAACCTTTTTGATTTTATGACTTTTGTATAGAAAGTTTGTCATTATAGCTTTCGAAATGAATATCTTGATTATATGATGATTTATATGGAAAGTTGTTACTTATGATTTTATAAGTATACGTTCGTTTAAGAAATGAATTTTAAGTTTTAATTTTAAGTTCATTTTACAAAATTAAGCTATTATGGATTTTAAAAGATAACTATTTTGTGCTCGTTACACTTAACGAAATTATTATGTATTTATTGCATTAAGAAAGATGATATTTTATGCTTTATGCACTTAAGAAATGAGATTTGATGTTTTATATACTTGAAAGTATAAGTTTTGTGCTTTATGCACTTGGACATCGGATTTTTACGCCTATTGCACTCCAATAAGAAACTTTTGTGCTTTTGCACTAAATAAGAAAAATAAAATAAGTTTTCAAAGGGCATAAGTATACCCAGTCTTTGTAAGTTACATTTTAGACCTAGCCGGTATATCCCACATTAGTATGGCAAGTTCGGGGGGGATGCATCACTAACTCAGGAGGGATTTAAGTCTGTCGTGTCGCCTTTACTTTTGTGGGATATTATCTCGTGTTATGATTAGCGATATAATATTCCGCACATAACTACGGGATGTCTTTGTAAGTAAGTGTCACGATTGGTGTCTGATAAAGCGTCACGTGACTCCACGTCAGTTAGTGTTATCATAGCTATCGCGTGGTTGTAAGTATCATGGGGTACGAATGGTGCTTTTCAAAAATTAAATAAGTATTTCAAAGTATAGAAAGCCAAGAAACATACTTTATATGTTTTAAGCTTGTTTTATGATTAAATGAAATTAAATTTTGAGAAACTTTAAGAAATGGAAATTCATTTTATGCATTTTGTAATCCAAAGGTTTTCTACAATGTTTATGAATATATATAAGTTTTATGGAATTTCTATTTTAAGCTATGTATGGAAATGGAATTTAAATTTTATATGTTTGATGAATTACAAGGTCCATATGAATCTTTATGTCTGTGTAAGTTCAAATGCTATTCAATCTTATAAGCTTTATGTGAATTTTATGTATACATGAGTTATAGTTTTCATACGTAAGCTTGGCAACCTAAATAAGATTTGAACTTTATAAATTCTAAGTTAAATTAAGTTTTATTGATATATGAAGGTTTATGTATGTATAAGTTCAAAACAATATTCAATTTATAAGTTTTATATGAATTTAATGCGCTTATGCATTTATGGTTTTTGTAAGTATGTTGTGCAAATTTGAATAAAATTTACGTTTCAAAATTTTAAGTTATATGGAGTTTTATGTGCATGTAAGCTTTATACGTCCTTTAATGCTCTTGCGGGTTTTATGATTTTATAAGCTTTATATGAGATTGAATGTACATATGTATTTTATGGATTTAGTACTTACGTTTTATAACGAAATAAGTTTTAAAATCTATGAAAATGTTTTAAGAAATATAAATGCATTTTGAAAAGATTTTTAAGGAGGCTATTTTTAAGAAATAAAACATTTTAAGTTAAAAAGGAAATATCTGCACTCACTGAGCTTTCATAGCTCATGGTTTTGTTTTTATGATAAAAACCTCCTCAGGAATAGAAGTGGGTGAACAAGATAGAAGAGCTCCTCCAGAAGAGTAGGTGGGCACAGGACACAACATTTTTTCTATATAAATGCATTACATACTTTGTATTTGAAAGAAATTATGTATATAGATATTTTAAGTTATAAATAAGTGGTCCATATTTAATTACGATACAAAAGTTTTAGTTTTAAATCATGTTGTGACATGTAATCCAGCTTGATTTTAATTTTATTCTTATGAATTTTAACGAAATAGATTTATAATTTGAAATATATATGTTTGTGGAAGAAGTTGGGTTGGAACATGAAAATAGTTAGAAGTGTAATTTTCCGTGCCAGTATTTGGAAATGTCGAAAATTCAGCAGCATAGCCGTTATGCTGCTGAATTTTCTAGAAAAAAAAAATTCAACCCATTCCAGTTTTACGAAGAAAATGTTTTAAGGGTTCGCTCCGCGAATTTCTCTTAGCTCATTAAGTAGGGTTAGGAGTGATCTATTGGGGTGCCAGGCAGGGCCTTCCGTATGTAAGTACGATAAGTTTCAGAATGGGTCCTGTCAAAGACTCCCACTCATCAAATTAAGCTCTCCCAAGTTTGATTAACATCCCAAGAGCTTAATTCAAGTTAAAAGAGGTAAAAATTCTTGAATTGAGATTAGTTTGGTGGAACTTTAAGCATGATTCCATGTTGGTTTCAAGTTAAGTTTTGAGTTGATTTTTGATAGGGCTTTAGTGCTAGATTATGAGATGAGTTCATGGATGAGTTGTTGACAATGAAATTAACAAAACCTAGTGAAGGAATGGATCATAGGGTTGTATATGATAGAACCCTATGTGACTTGATTAAGCTTGGTTTAGTTTAGTTACTTGCCTACCAAGTGTTTGATTAATTCCTAAGTGAATTAAGCTATTAAAATGCAAAGAAAGTGAAAAGTCATAATTGGTGTATACACTAAGGTAGGTTCGGCCAAGCTAAGGGTGTATGGACATCCAATAAATTCCATCCATTTAAGGCTTGAATCATGCTTGAATTATGATAGGAAGACAAGTCAAAAAGCTAGAAACCACAAACACACACAATGGTCTTTAGTCACCCTATAGAGCAAAGTGAAGGGCATTGAAAGTCTATAAGCAATGCTATTTCTCTTCAACTTTATTTTATTATATTTGACCATAAATTAGTGTATAAGAGTTAAAGAAGCCTTAAGAAACAAGAATGGAAGTTAGATAACCAATGTGGTTAAAAAGCCCTTAAAAAGTGATCATAAAGTGGTGTTTTTGGCTCAAAACACCTTTCAAACGATATTGGAATTCGATGAAATTTTACGGGTGACCACATTAGGAGATAAGAAGAGTGTGGGAGAAAGAATTGGAGCAAAACCATGCAGGGTTTGGGCTGTGCATTACATTCGGGTTTGAGGGGTCTAAAATGACCATTTTGAGTTCCAAGCTTCAATTTATGATGGGAAGCATGTGGGGACGTTCTTTGGTCTATATAAGAAGGATTCATGCAAAGAAATTGGGAAATTGGAGCATGGATCAAAGAGAAATTGAAAACAGAAGCTACTAGTGTAGAGAGAATTTTTTATAGAGTTAGTATAGTTAGGTGCATCTTAGTGCATCTTTGCATTGTCTATCGAGCACATTCTAAGTGTGCTTATCATGTGTAGGTGAGGAGCATCCTACCGAATCATGAGAGGACTTTTGAAGCTCATCCGAGTTAAGCCTAAGCTTAAGGTGAGTGCACTTTCAAAGAGTTTCTAAGTGATTTTATGCTTTTGCATTGATAAGCTATATTTTATGCTTTTGCATGTATAAGTTCTTGTATTCAAATGCATGTCTTGTATTTGTAAAGTAAACAAGTCCAAGGACTCAAGTTTTAAGCTTTCAAGTTAAAGCTTTTGTGCTTGTGCACCAAGTATAAAGATTTGTAAGGCATAGCATTAGAGAAAAACAAGTTTTCAAAGGCCATAAGTACTCACCAGTTTATCAAGTTCAGACCCATACGGTATATCCCACTTGGTAAGCCAAGGGTTGGGGGGAACGAGTCACTAACTGTTTGGTTAGAGCTATGAGTGAGTGTGTCCCCCCTACTTTATGGGATATGGTCTCGCACTATGGTTAGCGATGCAGAATTCCGCACGTAGTTGCTGAGAGGTCTCAGAGAGTTAGTTGCAGTGGATGTCAGATACATCGCCTTGTGACTTACCACACCTGCAGCCTTAGCTAAGTCGTCGTGTGGTCAAGAGATTAGGGTTACGAATGGTGTTTTTAATAAGTTCAGTTATCTTTAAACATGTTGAGATTTATGCTTTACAAGTTTATTATAAGTTGTTTATATTAATGCTATGCAATTGAATAAGATTTATGCTTTAAATGTCTTTTAAGAAATAGAAACTTTTATTAAAGTTTTCTAAGGAGGAAGTTTTCAAAAGGTTAAGTTAAGTTTATAAACTATTGCACTCACTGAGCTTTATAGCTCACTCTTCAAATTGTTTTTAAAACCTCCTCAGGTACTCGTGTGGGTGAAAACCAGTGAAGACTCCCTCCTCCGTATTCAAGTGGGCGCAAGTGTTGGTATTTGCGTCTTAAAGAATGTAATATGCATATTTTGTGTCTTTGGTATATTGCATATGTTTGTACATTTTGTATAAAAAAAGAGTTATATATTTTGTGTTGTGTAAAAGTGCACCTTTTTGTGCTTGAAAAATCAAGTTTGTTGGATATAAAAGTGCATGTTTATATCTTGTCCTTGAAGATTTCAAATTTTTGTGTTTATGTTGACAAACTTGATTGCGAGAAGTTGAGTTGGATTGTGATTATAGTTCGAAGTGTCCAAATTGCTTTTCAGGTTCTTGGTTTATCCAAATTACAGCCATTATGCTGTTGGTATTGAGCCTTAAAAATGACCAAATTTTTAAGTTAAAACCAACCCAAAACCATATTTAAGTTTAAGGTTTATAAAAGTTAGTCGTGTGCAAAATTTTTAGCGACTTTTCAAAAAATGTTTAAAGACAAAGTTAAAGGGTTCGCTCCTCAATTGTCTTTTAGTTCATCGAGACGGGCTAAAGGAGATCGATGGAGTGCCCAGGCATACCTCTCGGATAGGAGCCTAGTAGCGGTCCGGGAAGGGACGTCTCATGATCTTCTACCGCACAAGTGGCGAGATCGAGTATTTGAATTCCAAACATGGTTACAGATAGAAATGTTGAAACCTGAAGCACAGGTTCGGCAAGTTTTAACACAGTTTACCACCAGATTTACCACCAGATTTACTGGAATCCTTCGAGACTAGTGGAATAGTTTAGGGGAGTATAGACAAATGCAATTTGTACAGTTCCCTACTTTGGATCAAGCACTTTATATGCCTCTACAATGAATTCTATGGTTTACTACAGTCGCATGCGAATTAGATGAGAGAGGAATATTTTCAAATGAAGTGATGTTCATTCAAGAAGCCTAGACCTTGACAGACACTACAAGGAAATGCTCAAGAGATATCATGTCCTCAAAGGCATAGATGATCCCAACATGAAACAAGCATTCATTGCATCAATTCAAGAATCCTTGAGCTAGGAAGCGTCCAAGCTTATGCAGGTTCAAGGTAAACAACTGAGTCAAACCTCTCTAGGAGAAATATATTAGTTTGAATTGAACGCATTAGATAAATTTTGTGCTCAAAAGAAATTCTTTGACGATTATCTTGAAAGGTCAAAGCAACTCTCAAAGATCTGCACTAGAACAGATCTGTAGATCAAGTGTAAGAAAAATAAGCAGTGCTCATGTAACTCTCGCAAACAAAAACACATGAAAAAGCACAAGCATGGACATATAAATAAACAATTCCATAGCTATCAAAAAAAGAATGGCAAAGTCAAATCCAGACATTTCTTCCGAAAGAAGAAATTCAGAAAACGGTCAATAAACAGATGCTATCTTTGTGGTAAGAAATGACATTTTGCAAAATAATGTCCTACGAGACAAAAGCAAGCCCAGAAGCTGATGCAACAACTTTCTTAGCTCACTGGTCTTACATTCTTTAATGATGAAGTAGAAAGTCTCTTTTCAATAGATGATAAACTATCACTAGAGACTCTTTCACAAATAAAGGTAAAGCAAGATTTCAGAACTGACTCTGAATTCTCAAATGATGATAGCATCTATTCTGTAGAACCCAGAATTTTTTTTCTATGAGAAATTAAATTTTTCTAATAAATAGTATGTTAGGATGAATAGTGATGGGATGAATAGTGATTTTAATGAGACAGACCTCGAAAAATCCAAAATTTTTAGAATGAGTATTAGAGTCTAAGGAATTGAAATAGATCAAAAATGAGTCCATTTGAGTAGATTTTAAGAGCTCTGGAGACAATCGTACGAAAATACCCTTAATGGAAAAATAGTGAATATTGTTGATTTTAAATCCATTTGAATTTTTTTCAAAGCATGGAATTGAGAGCTAAGATACCCAATTAGAGTATTTCGTGGTCAATTTGATGGTTAGATAACCATGGAATATTTTTGGAATTTATTCAGAGGTGAAGGGAATTTAATATATAAGCATATGAATCAAATAAGAGTTGTATGAAGAAATTCTCAATCAAGAAACACAATCCATGTGAATTTGAATGAACCAATGAGAGAATGACGCATCAAAGTCAAAGTGGTGACTAATTTGTGGCCATGAAATTTTTAAATTTCATGAATTTGAATTAGTGGATGATTATTAGAGTGATTTGGAAGTAATTTATGCTTATGGAAATGAAAGAAATGAAATTAAAGGTGTAGTGTGTGCATGTATGGCCAAGGTGTAATTTGTGATATAATTGGATTGATTTTTGGTGTTTGAAGAATTTACATGAGGTTTGGCATGATTTTAAGTTGATTTGTGGAAAGAAAATGAAATGAATGATTGATGGATGCATACTAGTATATTCGGTTAGATTGGGGTTTTTGTGTGTTTGAAGTGATTTTGATGTTTTGATATAATTGTATGATGTTTTGACATGGATTTAAGTTAATAGATGTTAAGAAAATGAAAGAAACTTTAAGTTGGAATAACTTTGGGTATTGATTCGGCTATAGCATGGGTTTGGTGTGCAAAAAAATCAACTTGATCCTTTTGATGTATTTTATGGTGATATAAATGTATTTAAGTAAGTCTGAATGAAAGAAATGGAAAGGAAATGATGTGAATATGTAATCTTGAACTTGAGCTGAGTTTATTAGTTTGATGCATATATGAATTCTAAAATATATATATATATATGCTTGGATTTAATGTAGGAGGAGTGAAGGGCAAAAGAAGAACTTGAAGAAGTGGTTTGCTAGTTTGGAAAGCAACTTGTGAGTGTGGTTATTTTAAAAGTTTTTATGAGTTTTACTAGTTGATAATTTATGTTTGCAAATGTTGATTATATATCTCATTTATAATTGTTGAATTGTTTAAACTGTTAGCATGTTATTATTTTCTAATAATGCATGTAAGTTTCTAAATTTATGTTGTAAATGTATATATATTTTAGTAGTAAAGCAATTTAGTATGTTTGAGTGAAATACATGCGTAAAAGATGTCGGAATGAAAAAACAAAAATCAACAATTTGTTTTTCATAAAATTAAGGATTTTGCGGAACATTGAGTTTCAAAAACGTTTTTAGAAAACTCAAGAATCCAAGATCTATAAAACAATGAAATAAAAATAATATAAAGAAATAAAAATCATATTTTTACCTTCTGTATTGATCTCTGTGGATTGCTCACCACCTTGCCTTCCTTGATATATCTCGAAACCAAGAAACAAGCGAGTGGGCACAATTATATAGAATTGTGCTCACTTACTTTTTGATTTCTTTCTAAAAAAAATCAAATTAAATCAATGATTATAAGAGGTGAGTGTTTGATTTTGGTTATACAAAGAACAAAGACACAAATTCTTGTTCTTTGTATTTGTTGAAAAAAACTTTTTCTTTTCTCTTGTTTTTTCTCAAAAACATCAACAACAACCAAAAACCTAGATGTAGAAAAGAAACTTTTTCTTTTTATAGGCAAACAATTAGGGTTTTAATTAATCAATATTAATATTGACCCTAATCTTATTATAATTAAACTTTTGCCCCATATAATATAATTAATTCAAAATTAATTCATATTATATTTTGAAATAGAACTTGTAACTTTTAATAAATTAATTCATAATTAATTATACCAAAATCACTAAGAATTGGATTCAAGACCTCTTATAAAATTAATTAAATAATTATTAATTCATAATTAATAATTAAATAATTTGAATAATCAATATTATTCAAATACTAAGTGAACACAAATTTTTGTTGCTTATGTAACACCTGTAATTGGATGGTCCAATTACAATATTCTATATACACGTTTCTTATAGTTAAATGAGCTATCAAGGGGATCCGATGGACCTACAGTTTTGAGCTCCAATAATATTGGAATTATTAATTAAACTCTTTAATTAAATAATTCACTATTATTAATCTTAAAGTTACTCCACTAAAAACTTAAGATTGCACTCTCAAAATTGTAGATGTTTTTTATACAATCTGAAATTTTTCAGTGTCCATTGATTTAATCACTACATATGATTTGACCCTCCACAAATAGTTCATAATTAGAGCAAAGTCAAATGTCCGTTTTACCTCTCTAATTATTTCTTTTTCCTTAAGTACCATTGATTCTCTAATGAACAATATATTCATAACAACTTATGAATTTATCTTTCTGTTTACATATAAACAGAAAGTTGAGCGCTCTTATTGTTCAAGACCTGAATCAACCCTTAAGGGAACTAATTTTCTACTTCTCGCAAGAAGGAGTGGATTCCACTATTGTATAGAATGTTCCCAGCTACTTACTAAATCATATTCCCAAAGTACGAAGTTATTGATCGGGTATCTACACCGATCTCACCCATGTAAATCAAAGGAAATAACTTAATAAGCAGGAGTTCATAATACACTCAGAATTAAGATCAATTCATATATGATCATCTGGTTGATAAATATAAATCTCTAAGGTTAACGGATATTATTTAGAGACTTATATTTATCGTGGTCCAGTCCTATATAATATTTATTATATAAGGTGCCTCCATTTCCATGTCACCACATGAATAGTCTTGGATAAGACTATCGTATCAAATACGAAAGGGACCGCAGCTGTAGATTTACCACAAATGAAGTACCCAGCTTCGTTTGTTTTCTACGGACTCTTTAAATTACTTATCTCAAACTAAATCCACCTGTATATAACACTTATACACTTAGTTTGAAATTACATCAGTAATCAAGGATGTTTCTCATGATATATACGATTTTTGCAAAATATATAAATTGAATGAAATGAATATTTTATTAAAAATTTATAAAACCGTTTACAATATTACAAGCTCTTAGGGCAGAAACCCTAACAATCTCCCACTTGCCCTAGAGCAGATGAGACATATCTCGTAATCCTAGACCCTCTAGATGACCTTCAAATACTTTAGCCGTTAAGGTCTTTGTGAACGGATCAGCAAGGTTGTCTTGTGATGCAATCTTCATCACTTTTACATCTCCCCTTCGTACGATCTCCCTAATGAGATGGTATTTCCTCTCTATAAGCTTCCCTCGTTTATGGCTTCTTGGTTCTTTGGAATTGGCCACTGCACCACTATTGTCACAATAAAGGGTGAGTGGTTTATCCATGTTTGGAACAACTTCCAGATCAGCCAAGAATTTACGTAGCCATACCGCTTCTTTAGCTGCTTCACAAGCTGCTACATATTCGGCTTCCATAGTGGAGTCAGCAATGCATGATTGCTTAATACTCCTCCATGTAATGGCTCCACTACCAAGGGTAAATACTGATCCGGACGTAGATTTCCTAGAATCTTTGTCCGACTGAAAATCAGAATCTGTATATCCTAATGGGATCAAATCCTCTCTAGAATATACTAGCATATAGTTTCTCGTTCTCCGAAATACTTGAGAATATGCTTTACAGCCACCCAATGATCAAATCCTGGATTAGATTGATAACGACTAACTATTCCCACCGAATAACATATATCCGGTCTCGTGCATAACATAGCATACATGAGACTGCCTACTGCAGAGGCATAGGGAATCCGTCTCATATCCTCAATTTATTGAGGTGTCTTAGGACACTATTCCTTAGACAAATGAACTCCATGACGAGAAGGTAAATTACCTTTCTTTGAGTTCTGCATCGAAAATCGCATAAGAATCTTATCGATATATGATGCCTGAGACAGCGCTAACAGTTTGTTCTTACGATCCCTTATTATTTGGATCCCAAGGACATAACTGGCCTCTCCCAAATTTTTCATTTGGAATTGGCTAGCGAGCCAGTTTTTTACGTCTGATAATATTCCTATATCATTCCCAATGAGTAGAATATCGTCAACATAAAGTACAAGGAAAACCACTTTCTTATTGATAATCCGTTTGTATACACAAGGCTCATCAATATTTTGCTCAAAACCATAAGACTTGATCGAAGTATCAAATCTTATGTTCCAAGATCGAGATGCTTGTTTAAGTCCATAAATGGACCTTTGTAACTTGCAAACCTTTTGCTCTTGACCTTGGGATACAAATCCCTCTGGTTGTACCATATAGATACTTTCATCAAGATTACCATTCAAAAATGCAGTCTTGACGTCCATTTGCCAAATCTCATAATCGAGACATGTAGTAATGGAGAGAAGAATCCGAATGGACTTAAGCATAGCTACTAGCGAGAAAGTTTCCTCATAGTCAACTCCCTTTTTCTGAGTATAACCCTTTGCCACTAGTCTAGCTTTAAAGGTTTCTACCTTTCCATCCACTCCTTTCTTCCTTTTGTAGATCCACTTGCAACCTATGGGTTTTATCCCATCTGGTTGATCTATAAGTTCCCAGACAGAGTTGGAGTACATAGACTCCATCTCGAGATTCATTGCTTTAAGCCATTCTTCTTTATCAGAATCCTCCATTGCATCATGGTATGTCAATGGATCATCTACACTCTCATCAGAGATAGCAATCTGTGCCTCTCCGATCTTTCTGTAGCGGACTGGTGGTCTAATAACCCTCCTACTACGACGAGGTGGTAGATGATTCTGATGAGAATTTGTCTGACGTTCAGACGTGGTCTGAATTATGTCTTTGTCAACAACTATTGTTGACGGGGGTACTGGTCGAACCAGGAAGTAATTCCTCTAGTACAACTTTACTTCGAGGTTTGTACTCTCTCATATAGTTCTCTTCAAGAAACGTAGCGTTTGTCGATACAAACACTTTGTTTTCTTCAGGACTATAAAAGAGTCCACCCCTAGTCTCTCTGGGATAACCTACAAATAGGCAAACTTTTGAACGTGGTTCCAGCTTCCCAGTCTTGTTCTTCAGCACATGTGTTAGACAACCCCAAATGCGAAAATGTCGTAAACTAGCTTTGCGACCATTCCACAACTCCAGGGGTGTCTTCGGAACTGACTTAGATGGTACAACATTCAAAATATACATTGCAGTTTGCAATGCATATCCCCAGAATGAACTAGGTAATGATGAGAAACTAAACATAGATCTCATCATGTCCAAAAGGGTTCGATTTCTCCTTTCTGCAACACCGTTCTGCTGGGGTGTTCCAGGAGCAGTCAGTTGGGATAGAATCCCATGCTCAAGTAAGTAATCCTCGAACTCTGTATCGAGATACTCACCTCCACGATCCGATCGTAGAGTTTTCAATGTTTTACCTAATTGATTTTCAACTTCAGCTCGAAATTGTTTGAACTTTTCAAAAGTTTCTGACTTCCGTTGCATCAGGTAAACATACCCATATCTAGAATAATCATCAATAAAGGTGACGAAATATTCATAACCGCCTCTAGCTTTAACATTCATAGGACCGCAGACGTCCGAATGTATAAGCTCTAGTGGTTCCTTAGCTCTAACCCCTTTACTAGTAAAAGGTCTTTTGATCATTTTACCTTCTAAACATGATTCACAAACAGGTAAAGTGTCGATCTTTAACTCACTTAAATGTCCGCTCTTTACCAGTCTATCTAATCTGTCAAGGTTAATATGACCAAGTCTTAGATGCCAAAGATATGTGTCATCATTTTGAGAAATCTTTTGTCGTTTTGTTTTTTGTTTTTCAACCTTAAACATTTCAGTATTAAACAGTGGGTTATGCATTAACGGTCTTAACACATATAAATTGCTTTCTTGTATCCCTGAACAAATTTTCAAACCATTTCTAGAAATAATAATTGATTTATTATAAAAAGAAACAGAATAATTAAATTCCAAAAGTTTGGATACAGAAATCAAATTTCTTTTAAAACCTGGAATATAATAAACATTGTTCAGTATGATAAAACAATTATTATTAAAATGAAGTCTAACTGCCTTTGCTGAAACGACTTCCCCAGTCCCGACTCGCATGTTGAACTCGCCCTCACCAAGCTGCCTATAAGAGTCAATCAACTGCAAAGAAGAACAAACATGATTAGTGGCTCCTGAATCAATTATCCAAGTGGATGAATCATCCTCCACTAAACAAGATTCAATGACTAGTAAATCATATTTACCTTTCATCTTCTTCTCTTTGAGCTCATTGAGGTACTTAGGGCAGTTCCTCTTCCAATGTCCATCGACACCACAATGGAAACATTTTCCTTTGGGCTTGGTGGCCTTGGAGCTCTTTTTGTTCTTCTTCTTGGTAGCTTGTGTTTTGGGCTTAGGTGTAGCCTTTTTGGTGTTTCTCTTCCTCTTGTTTTTAGCAGAAGAAGAAGACTCAGCAACATTTGCTTCACCAGACTTACTCTTATCCTTATTCATTGACTCATAAGTAGTAAGCTCATTAAGTAATTGAGTAAGTGAGTAAGTCAATTTGTTCATAACATAGTTACTCTTGAATTGCATGAAACTCTTCGGAAGAGTTTCCAAGATCATACTCACTTGGCTACGTTCGTCTATTGCCCCTCCATGGCTTTCAGCTGTGTTAAAGTGGGTCATCATTTTCAAAACATGCTCTCGAACAGATGTACCCTCCTTCATCTTAGCAGTCATCACAGCACAAACAGCTTCGTGCCGTTGCTGCTCAGAAGGTTGCCCAAACATGCCCTGCAATGACTCTAGCATCTGAGTTGCTGTTGTCATTGACTCGTGCTTGGTAGCAAGCACCTCGGACATCCCTGCTAACAAGTAGCAGCGGGCCTTTTCATCAGCTGTGACCCATTTTTGATGGGCCTCGCGCACAGCACGTCTAGCATTATCTGCTGGCTGAGGAGGACAAGGTTGAGTCGTGACAAATTTGAGGTCCTCACAGACCAGGACTGCGTTCATATTACTTTTCCATTTGACATAATTTTCCCCGTTAAGTTTATCATTAGCAAGAATAGAAATCAACGGAGATACCATTGCTGAAAATAAATAAAATGGAATTCATTTAATATCAATTTGCAAAATTTAATATCATGTAATTTTGGCATAAAATTAAACGTGATGCATGATCCACGAATAATAAATTATCAAAATCCCTAAAATTAATAATAATGCCACGATAATCTAACATGCCACAAATAGGTGCCGCCGTAGGGTAGGTCAAATATTTGTATGTTAGACTGAGACATTCTCAATCAAATAATATAACCGAAAACTCTTTTTCATATATTATTTGACTACCGTTTTTCGGTCAGGAAAAATAATTAACAATTAATTATTTCCTTTATGAGTGTAACCCATCATTTCGGAGTCCATAGACTTAACTCGAGAATTGCCGCCGTAGGGTAGGTCAATCACAAGATACATCTAGAATTCCTATCCGTTAAGAAGTCAACCTTGATCAACCTAAATGGACATCATCCGTAGGGGGACGATAACAAAGCCGTCTCGAGGCGCCATTTAAGTTTTACGGTGTTGAACTAATGATGGAGACCGCGGGATATATTGTCATATATCCCTCTCCCACTCACTATTTTAGGGTTAGGGATTTCTATTAGATTTTTCTAGTCATTGTCTTAGATTATTAACGGCTAAAAAGATAATCTAAATTACTAGGAATTTGTGTGTTATTAAAGTTCGAAACTTATTAACACTTAATAAATTATCAGATTTTTAACATTTAAAAATCTAATTTAATATATCCATTTAATGAATTACCGGATTTTTAACACTTAAAAATCTAATTCAATTTATAAATATAATGAATTACCAGATTTTTTTAACATTTAAAAATCCAATTCAATTTATAAATCTAATGAATTACCAGATTTTTTAACATTTAAAAATCCAATTCAATTTATAAATCTAATCAAAATAATCAAAATTATAAAGAATAGATTTAATATGATATCATCCGATTTTAACTAATTAAAATCTAATCCACATTATGAATGCCAATTTATTGAAATCAAATTTCTAATTTGAAACCTATGATTTTCTATTAAAATCAATTCAAATTATTTTAAAGGCATTCCATGTATTATTTTTCTATTTATACTAATAAACAATTTTAATAGCAAAATAAAAATAATACATATGATGCATGTCATATTATAATGTAGTGAGTAGACACTTCATGATTCTATATGACATATTTTTAATGCATGTACATGTTATATATATTTATCCATTCATCTCATGAAAATAAAAAATAAATAAATAAATAACATGTGTATGACCGGGTTCTTTGGTTTTAACGACCTACAACTAATTTTAAGATTACAAAAATTAACCAAGGCATTCATTGGCCTTCACTTGTAGTCTTCATAGTCTTCATGGTCTTCAAGGTCTTCATGGGCTTATAATTAAATCTAATTTAATTATCAAAAACTTCTATCAAATAGATTAGACTAGAAAAGCCCATTTCTTGATTTATGGATCCAAGAAAATTATCCAATCATATGGATATTTTCAATAGTGTTACAATTGAAATGGAAACCCCAAAAATATGGAACACATAATTTTAGGGACTATTATTATAATTTTATTTGTTTGCACATCTAATGTGCAACGCATCTAATGCGCATACATTTATTCATAATAAATGTCTTATTGGACCGTTCAAAACAGCCGCATTAATAATCCATTTCAATTCAAGTAATTATATTTTAAACGGTAGTTTTAAATACTATTAAATAAAACCAGCCGTTTTCAAAATAATTTTCCGTTTCAAATCATAATTATACCATTCAAAACAGCTGCATTAAAAATCCATTTTAATGCAATTAATTATGTTTTAAACGGTAGTTTTAAATACAATTAAATAAAACCAGCCGTTTTCAAAATAACTTTCCGTTTCGAATCATAATTATACCATTCAAAACAGCCACACAATAAATTTCCATTTATACAATTAATTATGTTTGAAATGGTAGTTTTAAATACAATTAAATAAAACCTTCCATTTTCAACATAAAAAAAATCTTATTCGAATCATAATTCTGGCACAGCAAATCAACCCCGTTGACATCAATCTTCAACTTTACATTTTCAAAAAAATAAAGCCTAAAACTATTGAATTACAACGAAAAAAAAAAATTGCCACAAACGGCTTACATATTAATCGAATAAAAATTTGCCACAAACGGCTTACATATTAATTGAATAAAAATTTGCCACAAATGGCTTACATATTAATCGAATAATATAACCAAAGAACCATACAATTAACGATCATACCATGCAATCCCATTCATCAAACATGAATATAAAATATGCATATCGATAATCAAATCAAAATAATAGTGCCTACTCATTGACATACATAATCAATACAAACATATTATTTTAAAATTCATTGTTTTATTGAAAACCTTGGCTCTGATACCAATTGTCGGAATGAAAAAACAAAAATCAACAATTTGTTTTTCATAAAATTAAGGATTTTGCGGAACATTGAGTTTCAAAAACGTTTTTAGAAAACTCAAGAATCCAAGATCTATAAAACAATGAAATAAAAATAATATAAAGAAATAAAAATCATATTTTTACCTTCTGTATTGATCTCTGTGGATTGCTCACCACCTTGCCTTCCTTGATATATCTCGAAACCAAGAAACAAGCGAGTGGGCACAATTATATAGAATTGTGCTCACTTACTTTTTGATTTCTTTCTAAAAAAATCAAATTAAATCAATGATTATAAGAGGTGAATGTTTGATTTTGGTTATACAAAGAACAAAGACACAAATTCTTGTTCTTTGTATTTGTTGAAAAAAACTTTTTCTTTTCTCTTGTTTTTTCTCAAAAACATCAACAACAACAAAAAACCTAGATGTAAAAAAGAAACTTTTTCTTTTTATAGGCAAACAATTAGGGTTTTAATTAATCAATATTAATATTGACCCTAATCTTATTATAATTAAACTTTTGCCCCATATAATATAATTAATTCAAAATTAATTCATATTATATTTTGAAATAGAACTTGTAACTTTTAATAAATTAATTCATAATTAATTATACCAAAATCACTAAGAATTGGATTCAAGACCTCTTATAAAATTAATTAAATAATTATTAATTCATAATTAATAATTAAATAATTTGAATAATCAATATTATTCAAATACTAAGTGAACACAAATTTTTGTTACTTATGTAACACCTGTAATTGGATGGTCCAATTACAATATTCTATATACACGTTTCTTATAGTTAAATGAGCTATCAAGGGGACCCGATGGACCTACAGTTTTGAGCTCCAATAATATTGGAATTATTAATTAAACTCTTTAATTAAATAATTCACTATTATTAATCTTAAAGTTACTCCACTAAAAACTTAAGATTGCACTCTCAAAATTGTAGATGTTTTTTATACAATCTGAAATTTTTCAGTGTCCATTGATTTAATCACTACATATGATTTGACCCTCCACAAATAGTTCATAATTAGAGCAAAGTCAAATGTCCGTTTTACCTCTCTAATTATTTCTTGATCCTTAAGTACCATTGATTCTCTAATGAACAATATATTCATAACAACTTATGAATTTATCTTTCTGTTTACATATAAACAGAAAGTTGAGCGCTCTTATTGTTCAAGACCTGAATCAACCCTTAAGGGAACTAATTTTCTACTTCTCGTAAGAAGGAGTGGATTCCACTATTGTATAGAATGTTCCCAGCTACTTACTAAATCATATCCCCAAAGTACGGAGTTATTGATCGGGTATCTACACCGATCTCACCCATGTAAATCAAAGGAAATAACTTAATAAGCAGGAGTTCATAATACACTCAGAATTAAGATCAATTCATATATGATCATCTGGTTGATAAATATAAATCTCTAAGGTTAACGGATATTATTTAGAGACTTATCGTGGTCCAGTCCTATATAATATTTATTATATAAGGTGCCTCCATTTCCATGTCACCACATGAATAGTCTTGGATAAGACTATCGTATCAAATACGAAAGGGACCGCAGCTATAGATTTACCACAAATGAAGTACCCAGCTTCGTTTGTTTTCTACGGACTCTTTAAATTACTTATCTCAAACTAAATCCACCTGTATATAACACTTATACACTTAGTTTGAAATTACATCAGTAATCAAGGATGTTTCTCATGATATATACGATTTTTGCAAAATATATAAATTGAATGAAATGAATATTTTATTAAAAATTTATAAAACCGTTTACAATATTACAAGCTCTTAGGGCAGAAACCCTAACAAAAGAGACATGTTAAAGGAATTTATAAAATTTTAGGCTTTTGCATTAGAAAGATAGTATTATGGTTGTAAATCATATACTAGAAAAAAAAATATTTGATAGTTAAATTAATATACTTTCATGTCTAGTGCAAGTGAGATTTTTAAAGTAGATTGAAAGAATTTATAAATGTCTTTGGTTTACCCTAATCCTCAGTATACCCGACCGAAGTACCGTATATATGTATGGTAAGATGGTTGGGAGAGTCACTAACTTAGGGGTTTGAGTCAATGTGTCGCCCTCTACACATATGTGGTAGTGTAGATCTGCCTGATGTTGGGGGGGAATCGCTGACAGACCCCTTTTTCTAGGCGATCTGCTGGCACCCTACGGTGACCCTCCAGTTAGCCCTTACGCTCAACTAAAGGATTCCCACAGAGCTAAGCCATATTCTTTCTATCTTTTCAAAAACAGCGGAAACGATGGGGAAATTTTTCATTTTTATTTTAAAACTTTTCAAAAATATTTTATAAAAATTTGGGCAGCATCCCGTCTGTTTTTCGGACTTTGCCACCCTGTAAATAATAAAATTTAACACTTCTAAAATCATAAAAACAATTTCCCCCAAACTACGGAGCCTCAGGCTCTCATTTTCCAACACAATCACAACCACAATTTCATGTTTCAATTTATGAACTAGTTATCAATAAAATCCCATGTCATGCATCCATTTACTTCAAAACATAATCTAAATCCACAAAAGAATATTTACAAACATGTGGATATAACAAAATATATACATCACTTAGTATTTAACCAAAAATATAATTGGGAAATCACATTAGCACTGACGCCGCGGTTGCCTAGTATCGTCCGGGGAATTCCGCAGCTATGGTACCTGTGCCTGGGAGGTTTATTTAAAAAATACAGAAAACGTTGGGTGAGCTTTAAAAGCCCAGTGAGTGTCATAATGTATCATTTAAACCATACTTTATAAAAACCTCCCTAAAACATTTTTAAATTCATTTATTTACAATCAAGTTTCATGCATTAATAATATAAAACATATATTGCACGGTTTTCCATTTCATAAACGAATCATCTATGGTTGCGGGGTTTTTGTTCTAAAACCCTTTTTCTTTTTAATGAAACGAACTGGTCCGACTCCGCTCGAAGGTGTCCTGCCAACCAATCGTTTTCATTATCATAAACCGGATATGGTCCGACTCCGCTCGAAGGTGTCCAGCCAACCAAATCCGGCTCCCGCCAACCTATAGTGATCCGTACCTCATGGCCTCCTAGTATAGAGCGGGATCCTGAAACGCTCTCTATCCGGTTCATGTAGCGAAATCCTGCATCGCTACAGAGCGGAACTCTGTCTCGCTCGGGTAAGCTAGCAAATAATATACCTTTCACGCGCATTGGGCTAATCTCTCAGACATCTGACTGACACGACATCTTGCGGGTATCTCCCGCGGTTAGTTTAGTTAGTGACATACTGACAGTACTAACTCTACCAATGCGCGCTTCGGGTACTCAACCCAGACTGGTACTAATATGATACTATCGTGGGTAAGCCATAGGTTTTCTTTTTCACTTTTTAAAACTTAAAATCCATTTCACATATAAGCAATTCAAACATGAAACCATTATTTCACGAAATCACAAAATCATATCATCAGTTACCGTGCTATTTATCATTTAAATCATATTTCATTTTCATCAAAAATATCAAAACATGCATGAAACATCCATTCATTTATTAAATCAACAAAAGCGTATAAAAATCAGTTTGACACTCACCTTTCGCTATCACTTCCGAATAGCTCTCCGGAAGGCTCTAAACTGCTCCTTATCGTTCTTCCATTACTCCACCAGCTTATTCGTCATCTACACAACATATATATATGTAAATTTACGCTCGCATCAACTTCCGTAAACTTAAAATAATTAAAAACTACATCATCGTCTCTAATTGACCATTTTTTTTAGGCGTAATCTCTCCATTTTGATTCCTTAATCAAATCTCCGACTTTTATCAATCCCAATACGCCTAATCAAACTCATTAGGGTCATCCGAACTCTCAACGGACGCCGTATGGGTCAATTTACAAAATTGCCCATTAAACTAGTTTACTCACGATTTTGATTTCTCTTTGAATCTATGGTATTTTCTTGGTTTTCTAAACTCCTTATCAACCTCAAATACTTATTTTTCAACTTGTTTTCACTCAAAAATAACCAACCAACAAATCACAACAAAATCCATCTCAAATCAACTCATACACCAACAAAAATCATCATTTTCGAACTCAAACAACTCACCCCTCTTTCTATTGCGTTGACTTCGCTTTGAGGTGGTTTTGGACTGATTTTGGGATGGATCTGGGCTGGGTTTAGGCTGGTTTCCTTCCTCTTTTCTTCCCCTCTCTTCCTCTCTCTCTTTCCCCCTTGGTTCTGCCGCGATCTGCGGCTGTTCTGGCCGTAAGTCTGATGTCCGATCTGCACGCGCGGGAGCTGTTTTGGCCGTGGATCAGCTCCGTTCAGGTCAGGTTTGAGCTGGTCTTGGTGTGGGTTGAGCTGGAGCAACTCGTCTCCTCTCTTTTCCGCGCCGATCGGAGCTAGATCGCCGGCGGGTTCAGCTCGGTTCCACGTCGATCTGTCACGGGTTTGCTGCAGACTTGGCTTCGGTTCGCGGCGGCTAGATGGCTGCTGTTCGGCGACGGTGAACGGCGATGATGGCTGGTCGGTCGACAATCTTCTTCTTCTTTCTTCTCTCTTCTTCTTTCTTTTCTCTCTTCTTTCTTCGCGAGAGAGAGACTGGTTCTGTTTGTTGATTTAAAAGTCAACACACATCTTCTTGGCTTCTGATTTCCTCCACACAAATCTCATTAATTTCACTTACGCCCTAAGACAAATCCATTCTCTTCCCTTAGATTCTTGCTTAATCTTACTGCGACCACAATTATTAAAAGTTATCTTCACTTTAGTCCCTTTTTACATTAAAGATTATTTGATTTCATTTACTCTTTTAACTTCCCGTTTAATCTCCAATTGAGTTTAAATCAATTCCTATGGGTTCTCTATGACCTTAAACGTCTCCATCATTCATTTAGGGTCTCTAATCACCACTTAGGGACTATTCCTGGGAATCCGTACAATAATAAAAATAGAGGGTTTACAATTCTCCCCTCCTTATAAAAATTTCGTCCTCGAAATTCCTGAATGATCTCATCTTGATGATTCTCTCTTTCGAATCCTTGTTTACTGTAGCATCATTCATAACATCTTTTGTATCATCACTCTAACCTTTACATCATCATTGCTTGAACATCCTGTTCAGATATCTTTTTCCTGAGTTTCTCTTTTAGAAACTGAACTAGAAACTTATACTTCACTAGTTCTCTGTCATTCATTCTCAAGAATTCCAATCATTTGAAACTCATAAACTCAGATACTACTTAAGGATCTACATACCATATCTCTAATAGGACTCTCATTTTTTTTCCTTATTAGATCATCAACACAGCCAAAGATACAGGCTGATCTATCTCATCTTTCAGGTCAAAACTTAATATTAATGTCAACCTAAACTTGCCTCATCATCTGAGAAAAAAATTACTTGATACTACACTCCCATAATCTCGCGTCCAAACTAATTCCATCAATAAGATCCACAAGGTTAATAAAATATAGAGCTCTTCAATCAATACTTAAACATCATTATCAACTTAAGAATCATTATCTATATCCTCTTTTAGATCAGCATCAACTCTCTGCTGAATGGCTGCAAATATTCTAGCCTGACTGCAATATCTCCCAGACTGTCCTCTGGGTATTACTCCCCTGCTGGATCCACCACTATTCTACTCAGGATCATATTTTATGGCATTAAAACTATCTCATTTATATAAATCTCATCTTACCACTTCCAAATTGATATTTATCGTTTAATAACTCAAATTTCAAATCTAGTCGACATGAATTTCTCAAATTAAAGGATACTTATTACACTTTTGCTACACAATTTTACTATTTCATCACGATTCACACTTAACTCCAAAATTCCGTTTTCTTTCACTTTTAATAGCTTCAACATGAATACTGTCCTGCTCAGAACTGTCCTGTGAAACTGCCACCCCAACCAAAATAAACGATTTATATAGATAAACATCACCCCATTCATCACCTCCTGCCTTTCTTTATCTACATTCTTCAGCTTTTCTAGGCTAGTCAAGCGAAGCCCTAAACATAGGAGAAAGCACAAGACCAAAGCCATGCTTGTACCAAGTGAAGTTAATACTAGAAACGACAGCTCCAGAACTTACTGGAAGACATTAGTTTCCACTCACATACTAAACATTTGACAGAATCCCACTCGATAACTGCGGCAAACTATGGATATAGCTAAAGGAGGTAGCAATTTGTAAAGAGCCAGCATTGTGCCTCTTAAGGCCTCTTGCTCAAGGCATTCGCCACTACATTTGCTTTCCCGGGATGGTATTCTATCGTACAATCATAATCTTTAATCAATTCAAATCAAAACTGGCACTTATTGGATTTTGCATACAACTGGTGCTCTCGTAGAGTCTGCAACACTATCCTGAGGTGTTCTGCATGCTCCTCATTACTGTCTGAATACACTAGAATGTCATCAATAAACACAATTACAAACTTATCCAGATAAGCTCGGAAGACTCTGTTCATTAGGTCCATATATACTAACTCAACCTCATTTTATCATTTCCATCAGTTAACAAATTATTTAACGTCAAAAATCTGATTCGTACATGATCCATCTTACTTACTTGTTACCTTTCTAATGAACTCTATGACTTTTGTGATTCCTACTATCAACATTCTCAAAATTCGTGCTTCATGCTAAGCAATTATTAAACATAATAATGTCATATCTGATTTAATTACTCAAACCATAAAATCATAACATCTAAGCATTTCAAAACTCAATCATCAATTATTCACATCAATTCCAAATCAATAGCCAATTCAAATGTAATGAACACTACAACTTCTGGTCATATTCACTAATTTCCCTCTCGGATGGTAAACCAGAAGAGTCCTTTGAAAGCACACATTCGGAAATTTCCTAATTACCGGAATGTCTTTCAGTCTTTCTCCATTATCTCAAACTTACAGTTTACTGCTTCATATCTTGATTTCGATTCTAATAAATATAATTGGTTTCAAACTAAGGATTATACTCTACGCTTTCGCTGCGCAACTCTATTATTCAACAACAATACTTTACTCACACAATTAATCACATTTAGATTCGATATCAACACTTAACTCTGAAAATTTATCTAAGAGAGGCTGAAATCCTCAAATTTCATTTGTACTCAAAATAGAGAATTATGTCTACATATAATAACCAAATCTCATTACATACCATCCATCAATCGAAAAGTTATCTAAACTCAAAATTTTGAATCATGCATGATCTATTTCATTTACATATTATCCTTCCAATTAATTCCACACTTTTATGATTCATCATATCAACATTTTCAAGTTCTACGCATTGGGCTAAATAATAATTAAACAAAATAACTCTATATCCATTCCAATTGATCAAAACATAAGGTTATATCATCCATAAAGGTAATGATCGACTTACCTAAGTAAAATATGAAATCTTCGCTTATCAATTTCATAAAAATGAATAGAGCTTTTATTAATCTGAATGATATCACTTAGAAACTCATAATGCCCTTGGCGAGTTTCGAAAATCATCTTAGAAAGCTTTACATATCCTAAATTAATAGTATCCTTAATACACTTTTCTTAATATCTTATTAACCTTCATCATACTTATCATACTTATCATACTCGTAAGAAACATTTTTTCTCATATCACCTAAAATTACATCTGGTTCCCCAAATCTATTGAACTTCACTTCCTTTCGATAACTTTCTTCCTTTAATAATCCATCATTCTATATTTAGACGGCCAATTCATGCCTAATGAAACATCAAAATCATACATACATCTGGTAGCATCAAGTCTGTCTTAAACTCTTGACTTGCTAGGTTTACGAGTTTTACTCTGCTACCTATATAAACTTTATTCGTTATAAACGAATCATCCGTAAGAAACGATATTAAAATGCTGCAATTGGGGAATTCTATTCCATATAACAATCATTCTCAAATCATTTTAAATAATTATACTTAAAAATATTTCAGGCAATCATCATTTTCCTATTATCACTTCTCATAATAATCAAAACTTAATAAATCAATTTGCATATTCTTATGCTTCACGTAACTGTTAAATGCTAAATCGTCATTCATCAATAAACAATCCATACTACCTTATCATCCTTTCTCATCCATACTCTTAATACTAATAAATCCTTCAAGAATCATATACTTATGACAACAATACAATGTCATATCCTTATAAATTTCCTTTATTTACCTCAACATTAACATTTATTTCGAAAATCAATCTATAGCTTTATTTCATATTTTGCAGTCACCTTACTGAAACGCTGATCAATCCGTCATCGCGCTTTTCTTTCAATTTCTTTACTCTCTCAATATCATTCATTTCTTTTTTTTTTTTTTTTTTTTTTTTTTTTTTTCCTACCACTGGGAGCCTCCCGCGGCTGCTGCATCGCCGCTGCTAATATCTGCACAAATTACTGCGCATTAAAACCTCCCGCAGCCTAGCTATCCGGTCCTCCGTACTCAAATATAGGCTGCTTAACTAGGGCATTCATAGACCCCATACCACGTTCAAGCTCCTCAACTATGGTGCCTCAACAGCTGGAGCTCCTACGAGAGCTCTACCGGAACCCCGTCTACCGCGTCCGCGTCAATCCATAGTGATGTGATTTCGAAACATCAAACTTATGAAAAACTTGAAAATCTTTTCAAATTACGATGCATGACATTAAAATACATGTGGTTGTGTATTTCATTATCAAAACAAAACATACTCAACTTTTATTTCCAAAATCGCGCTTAAACCTGGCTCTGATACCACTTTGACAGACCCCTTTTTCTAGGCGATCTGCTGGCACCCTACGGTGACCCTCCAGTTAGCCCTTACGCTCAACTAAAGGATTCCCGCAGAGCTAAGCCATATTCTTTCTATCTTTTCAAAAACAGCGGAAACGATGGGGAAATTTTTCATTTTTATTTTAAAACTTTTCAAAAATATTTTATAAAAATTTGGGCAGCATCCCGTCTGTTTTTCGGACTTTGCCACCCTGTAAATAATAAAATTTAACACTTCTAAAATCATAAAAACAATTTCCCCCAAACTACGGAGCCTCAGGCTCTCATTTTCCAACACAATCACAACCACAATTTCATGTTTCAATTTATGAACTAGTTATCAATAAAATCCCATGTCATGCATCCATTTACTTCAAAACATAATCTAAATCCACAAAAGAATATTTACAAACATGTGGATATAACAAAATATATACATCACTTAGTATTTAACCAAAAATATAATTGGGAAATCACATTAGCACTGACGCCGCGGTTGCCTAGTATTGTCCGGGGAATTCCGCAGCTATGGTACCTGTGCCTGGGAGGTTTATTTAAAAAATACAGAAAACGTTGGGTGAGCTTTAAAAGCCCAGTGAGTGTCATAATGTATCATTTAAACCATACTTTATAAAAACCTCCCTAAAACATTTTTAAATTCATTTATTTACAATCAAGTTTCATGCATTAATAATATAAAACATATATTGCACGGTTTTCCATTTCATAAACGAATCATCTATGGTTGCGGGGTTTTTGTTCTAAAACCCTTTTTCTTTTTAATGAAACGAACTGGTCCGACTCCGCTCGAAGGTGTCCTGCCAACCAATCGTTTTCATTATCATAAACCGGATATGGTCCGACTCCGCTCGAAGGTGTCCAGCCAACCAAATCCGGCTCCCGCCAACCTATAGTGATCCGTACCTCATGGCCTCCTAGTATAGAGCGGGATCCTGAAACGCTCTCTATCCGGTTCATGTAGCGGAATCCTGCATCGCTACAGAGCGGAACTCTGTCTCGCTCGGGTAAGCTAGCAAATAATATACCTTTCACGCGCATTGGGCTAATCTCTCAGACATCTGACTGACACGACATCTTGCGGGTATCTCCCGCGGTTAGTTTAGTTAGTGACATACTGACAGTACTAACTCTACCAATGCGCGCTTCGGGTACTCAACCCAGACCGGTACTAATATGATACTATCGTGGGTAAGCCATAGGTTTTCTTTTTCACTTTTTAAAACTTAAAATCCATTTCACATATAAGCAATTCAAACATGAAACCATTATTTCACGAAATCACAAAATCATATCATCAGTTACCGTGCTATTTATCATTTAAATCATATTTCATTTTCATCAAAAATATCAAAACATGCATGAAACATCCATTCATTTATTAAATCAACAAAAGCGTATAAAAATCAGTTTGACACTCACCTTTCGCTATCACTTCCGAATAGCTCTCCGGAAGGCTCTAAACTGCTCCTTATCGTTCTTCCATTACTCCACCAGCTTATTCGTCATCTACACAACATATATATATGTAAATTTACGCTCGCATCAACTTCCGTAAACTTAAAATAATTAAAAACTACATCATCGTCTCTAATTGACCATTTTTTTTAGGCGTAATCTCTCCATTTTGATTCCTTAATCAAATCTCCGACTTTTATCAATCCCAATACGCCTAATCAAACTCATTAGGGTCATCCGAACTCTCAACGGACGCCGTATGGGTCAATTTACAAAATTGCCCATTAAACTAGTTTACTCACGATTTTGATTTCTCTTTGAATCTATGGTATTTTCTTGGTTTTCTAAACTCCTTATCAACCTCAAATACTTATTTTTCAACTTGTTTTCACTCAAAAATAACCAACCAACAAATCACAACAAAATCCATCTCAAATCAACTCATACACCAACAAAAATCATCATTTTCGAACTCAAACAACTCACCCCTCTTTCTATTGCGTTGACTTCGCTTTGAGGTGGTTTTGGACTGATTTTGGGATGGATCTGGGCTGGGTTTAGGCTGGTTTCCTTCCTCTTTTCTTCCCCTCTCTTCCTCTCTCTCTTTCCCCCTTGGTTCTGCCGCGATCTGCGGCTGTTCTGGCCGTAAGTCTGCTGTCCGATCTGCACGCGCGGGAGCTGTTTTGGCCGTGGATCAGCTCCGTTCAGGTCAGGTTTGAGCTGGTCTTGGTGTGGGTTGAGCTGGAGCAACTCGTCTCCTCTCTTTTCCGCGCCGATCGGAGCTAGATCGCCGGCGGGTTCAGCTCGGTTCCACGTCGATCTGTCACGGGTTTGCTGCAGACTTGGCTTCGGTTCGCGGCGGCTAGATGGCTGCTGTTCGGCGACGGTGAACGGCGATGATGGCTGGTCGGTCGACAATCTTCTTCTTCTTTCTTCTCTCTTCTTCTTTCTTTTCTCTCTTCTTTCTTCGCGAGAGAGAGACTGGTTCTGTTTGTTGATTTAAAAGTCAACACACATCTTCTTGGCTTCTGATTTCCTCCACACAAATCTCATTAATTTCACTTACGCCCTAAGACAAATCCATTCTCTTCCCTTAGATTCTTGCTTAATCTTACTGCGACCACAATTATTAAAAGTTATCTTCACTTTAGTCCCTTTTTACATTAAAGATTATTTGATTTCATTTACTCTTTTAACTTCCCGTTTAATCTCCAATTGAGTTTAAATCAATTCCTATGGGTTCTCTATGACCTTAAACGTCTCCATCATTCATTTAGGGTCTCTAATCACCACTTAGGGACTATTCCTGGGAATCCGTACAATAATAAAAATAGAGGGTTTACAATCGCGACCCCAGAGTTTCCCACATCTACGACTACATATGGTAGTATTCTCGAGTCCTAGTGATGTGTATACGTACCGTCACGTAAGGACAAGTTTCCCTGAGTTGCTTTGACAAGTTTTAAAAGGAAAAAGCCCGTCATTAGACGTGAAGTTAGAAAACAAGAAAGTTTACATTTTATGAAAGTTATTACTAGTTTTCGACCAGTAAAGTAATATTTACATGTTTTATGCTAGTTTTACAGTTTTATAAAAGTTAAGAAGAAATTATTAGTTTTTTCAAATTACTTTGGGAGGATATATATTTAGAAAGCGAATATTATAGCTTAAAAAGTTTACCCACGCACTAAGTTAAATATTCACCACTCTTTTCATATTTTTGAAAAATCCTCCTTAGGTGCAGGTACGAGCTGTCAATCAGAGGGGCTCTATTGGACCTGTAGGTGGGTTGAAGACACGATGCCACTGCATTTGTTTATTTTGAAATATCATGCTCATGCATAACTAATCATGATTTGATGTATATTTTGTAAATATTATATTTTAACATGTATTGTACACTTCTGTGTAAATGAAATTATTTTCAAGGTTTATTTTAGATTGGAAGCATGTTTGTAGTTGATTTGTGGAAAAGGAAAAGATGGTCTGAGGTCCAGAAGTTGAGAATTTGATTGTTATAGAAGTATATATATTTTTTAAACTTTTGCGAGGTGGAATTTAAAAAAAAAAAAAAAACAATCATTTTAATGCTAAAATTTTTATAAACCGGTTTTGTAAACGTATACCTAAAAGAAAAAAAAAATTACACCCGTTTCCGCGAGAAAAGAAATTTTAAGTGAGAGCGGTACCTCCACAGGGACCCTTTCGAGCCAGAGTGAGGGTTCGATTGAGTTTCGTCGGGGTGTTTTGGGACTCCCATCGAGTTCCACAGGGGGATTCGGTGTGGGTCCCGACATATTCAGATGACTATTGTTATCATATTCAACAAGACTCTTCAGAACAAAATTCTATTATTTCTATATCCAAAATCCCATTAGCCCCTGTCTACATTTTCCCATCAAAGGATGCAAAACCCACAAAAATTATTGCATTCTTTGACATTGGTGTAGCTAAAACTATCATAAATCCAGACATACTTCTAGAATTGTAAAACCTTAAATCTCTTTTCTATGCGAAATAAAAATCTTTCTGATGAACAGTGCTTTTGGGTGAATAGAGATTAAAAGATGAACTCCGAAAGAAATCGAAAATATCTAGAATAGGAATTAGAGTCTAAAGAAACTAAAACGGATAAAAAAAAAAAATGAGTCCGTTCAAGTGGATTTTGAGAGCTTCGAAGATTTTTGGACGAAAATAACCTTTGTAGAGGATAATGAGTGATGATGATTTTACACCCATTTAAATTTTTTTAAACCATGAAATTGAGAGATAAAATATCTAGTTAGAGTATTCCATGGTCAATTTGAAGATGTGATGACCATAGAATATTTTGGAATTTAATTAAACAAGAATGTTGAATAAATTCATTAAGGGCAAAATTAGACATTTCCAAGTCAAGCATACATGAATTGTGTGTGAGTATTACATGGAATGAAATCAAGAGCATGATCCATGTGAAACAAAAAGTAGCCAATGAGGGAGTGCCAACTAAAGTTAAAAGTGGTGACTAATTGGTTGACATGGAACTAGTAATTTGCATGGTTTAGTTAGTTTAATGGTTAGTTAGCAAATGACCAATTAAATGCTAGTGTTTATAACTAAGGACTTGTTTGACATTATAGAAATAGTTCAAGGGTAAATTGGTCAATTGAAGGGAACCTATATAAAGCTGAAGGGGGTATGAGATGGAAGGAAAATTTGAAATGGAAAATTGAGAGAGAGAGAGAGAGAGCTATTGGCCAAGAGAGAAAGGGAGGAGGAAAGGAAATTCTTTCATGCTTTTGATGCCAAACTAAGTGAATTCATACTAGTGGGTGCTAGAGCAAGGAGAAAGTGAAGAGAAAGTGGTAAGTAAGTTGATTTTCTATGGTATTTTGATGGTTTCTTGGAGGTATGATAACTTAATGAATTTACGAAATTGTTGGCATGGTTAGAAGTAGATTTCAGTCCTAAACAGAGGGTGGAGTTGAAAGGGAACTCAAAGGAACCAAGTAGGCAAGGAAGTGATTAAGGTAAGTTAACTAGTTTCCAAGAGAAATTGCAAGAACTTCAATTAAGTTGATGTTAGGGCATTAGATGAATTATGGTATGATTTGAAGGTTATTGGAACCATGAAAATGAAAGAAACTTATTGAAGGTGTGATGTGTTATATCCGGCCAAGATAGGGTGGTAGTATTCAAGATGAAATTCAACCACTTTGATGTGTTTTTATGGTGTTAAGCATGTGTCCAAGCAAGTTTGTGCAACGAAAATAGAAAGAAAAGAATGTTAGAATGCTAGTTTAAATTTATGTCAAGAATGTGAAGTTTAGTGTTCTTAGCTTTTTAAATTTAAATTGGATGAGTTAGGGTAATTAGAATGGAATTTATGTGATTAGAGTGATGGATTCTAAATTAGAATGTGCTTTGTGGGTGAAAAGGAAGCAAAGAAATCAAGGGAGAATTGTTGAAGGTTATTCTAACCAATTGGAGGCAAAGTGAGTGTAAAAGTATTTTATAATGCTAAACGCCTGGTTAGCATGTTTTAAGTGCTTTTATGAATGTTAAAAATATCTTTGAAATTGAAATGAGTTTCATTAAAGATGTTAGTTTATGCATAATTTCATGTAATATTCAAAGAAAGTGTTATGGCATAGATGATTTAAGCAACATATTATAATGTTTTATGCTTTATTGTTTTTAGTATATCAACTAAATTTTTAAAGCATACTTAGAAAAAGTTTTCAATGCCAATGGTTTCCCTAATCCCCTACAATATGATTGAGGATCGGCTGAAGTACCTCCGGGGGGGCGGGGCGTATTTCTAACTGTGGGAGGGAAATCGAATATGTCGTGTCACCCTCTACGCATTTTTAAGGTACTATAACAGATACCTTATACAATGTGAGGTAACATTCCGCGGTGTAATGGTTTATGAAAGATATGGATCGTCCCCACCATCAATGACCTAAGACTGATTGGTGAGATATGATTTCCCTGGGTTCCATCAGATGTACGCTATATAAATGATGCTATTCTTTTATGTATCTATGTTTATATTTTGATGGATTTTAACAATGCATGCATTTAAAATTTCAAGTAAATTTATTTCAATGTGTATGCAAAGTTATAAGACCTATAGTTTTGATAAATTTATCAATCATCTTGGATTTTTGAATATTTTTTGGAGGTATCCTTTGTATGAAATATGTTTTTCTTTATGACACTCACTGAGCTCCTTTAGCTCACTCCTTTCTGTTTATTTTATGAAAACCTCCCCAAGTGTAGATACGGGTGCTTAGAGCGAGCGATCTCCGACAAAGTTTTAGGTGGGCACTTCGACGATCGCAACTATAAAAATATTGTACATGCCTTGATGTTCACTAAATATATATAATGAAAATGTTTTGATCATATATAAATACTTGTGATTTTATATATATGAAAATACATTTTTAAATTTTGAATGGCTTTTGTTGGAATATTTTGATTATGGGGAAGTTTGATTGGTAAAAGGACCGGAGCTCCAAAGTGGGAAGTGGAGAAGTTTGTTTGAATTTTTGAAGTGTTTATAAATTGATTGTAGGTGATTTTGAAAGAATGGGAAATGTCGAAAAACAGCAGTCGTACTGTCGAAAGTTTTGGAAAAAAAATGTTTTTTTCCTAAATTCTAAATGATTATGAAAAGGAGAATAATTTATGAGTTCGCTCCACGGAGTCCTTTAGAGTCACCAGTATGAAGACTACAAGGATTTCCATGGGGTGCCGAAAGGGCTCCTCTCAGATCCCTGAAAAGGGAATCCGAGGTCGGGTCCCTTCAATGTGGTATCAGAGCATTTTTTTTTTTTCAACACTTTTTTAGAATTATATATATATATATTACCTGACATTATGCGCATTTAAATTTCATAGAAAATGCATCGTCAAGGCTGCCCCACTATTAGGAGAGCCACCACAGAGACTTTTGCACCAGTAGAGGAATTTATGGATGAGTCTGTAAATGTTCCACAAGATCCAGTCCCCTTAGAACCGTCCCATCCAAGGCCATCCCAACCTCCAGAGCTTGAAGGCGGAAATGTACAATTAGAATAGATGGCTTAGTTGTTAGCATTGACACTCTGTTAGCCGCGGGAAGCAGGGGGTTCAATTGAGAGTGCTCGAAAGTTAGGAGCTAGGAACTATGATGGGACCGGTAAACCAGAGAGAGCATTATCATGGTTAGAGAACAATAAAGGGATCTTTGAAGTCATGGGATGCTCAGAAGAGCAAATGTTGACATTTTCAACCTTTTAATTGAAAAACAAGGCCAAGAACTGGTGGAAGGCGTTGTAGAGGCGGAACTATAGAGGGTATTCTGGACTCAATTCAAAAGGGAGTTAACAGATAAATTCTTCCTAAAAAGTTATAGAGACGCAAAAATTGAAGAATTTTTCAAGTTAGAGTAGGGTACACTCTCAGTGATGAAGTATGAGAAGAAATTTTCAGAGTTGGTGAAACCTGTTCCGTTTATACAAGACAATGAAGAATAGAAAAGCAAGAGATTTGTTGTGGGTTTGAAACCTGAAATCAGGACCTATGTGGTATCGACTACACATAATCAGTATGGTCAATTAGTGGAGGCTGTAGTCAAAGTTGAAAGGAGCATGAGTGTAAAACCTTAGAGTGGCACCCTAGAGTTTGAAATGCAGTGTAACAACCTGGAGTCAAAGAGGGCCCAGTAAACAAGCAAGAGAGGGGGAACATCGAAGGGGTCTAGGCAGTAGTCGGTCAGGTCATAGGTCACAATCAAGCCAAAGCTCCGTAAAATCATTGACTAGATTTAGAACTACTAGAAGCATGAAGGACACTTGGCCAGAATGCGAGAAATGTGGCAATGTCACCCTGGTAAGTGTAGGTTGGGCACAGATATATGTTTCAAGTGTGGACAAAAAGGGTACTTTGCAAGGGATTGCCCACGAATAACTTTCAACAGTAGACCAACTATAAGGACAGTAGGACGAAGGCCATCCAGTACTGGTCGTGGCTAGGAGTAGAGCGGGGTACCAGTTAGAAGTTTCCCTACACGTAGTAAACCAAGTGGATCAGTGGGTAAAGGTCAACCATCTAGAGGGCCTATAGGCAGACTCCAGACATAGGCCAAAGCTTTTACAGTGACCCAGCAGGAAGCTAATGCTACCCCAGAGGTGGTAACTGGTGCGATTTCCATCCTTTGTCGTGATGCACATGCATTAATTGATCCTAGGGCTACCCATTCATTTGTTTCCATAAATTTTGTTGCAAACTGTGACATTGAATCAAAACCCTTGGATTGTAGTATGATAAGTGTCAACCCCTACGGAAGTTCATTATTTGTTGAAAAAGTGTACATGGATAGTAAAGTGGCGATAGAAGGCCACGAATTCCGGGTGAACTTGATATTGCTAGATATCCACAATTTTGATGTGATATTGGGTATGGATTTGTTGGCGAAGTATCACGCCACTGTGGATTACTTATAAAAAGAGGTGAGATTTGTTAGGTCGGGGAAACCAGATGTTTTCTGTGGGGTACGAAAATACTATCCACTAGTATAATGACTGCAATGACGACAAGTAAGATGGTTCGAAAGTCATATTCGGGGTATTTAGCCTATGCAGTAGAAGCGAGAATTAATGGAATGAGATTGGAAGATATCCTTGTAGCTAGGAATTTTTCGAATGTCTTCCCAAATGACCTTCCTAGTCTACCACCAGATAGGGAGATCGAATTTGAGATAGAATTTTTTCCGAGAACGACACTCATATCTAAGGCATCCTACAGGATGGCTCCCACAGAATTGAAAAAATTGAAGATACAGCTGGAAGAATTAGTTGACAAGGGGTTTGTCAGGCCGAATACGTCACCATGGGGAGCGTCGGTTTTGTTTGTTCGAAAAAAGGATAGAAGTGTGAGATTATGCATCGATTACATGCAATTGAATAAAGTAATGGTGCATAATCAATACCCGCTCCCTAAGATCGACGATTTATTTGACCAGCTTCAAGGGGAGAGGGTATTCTCCAAGATAGATTTGAGATTCTGATACCATCAACTAAAAATCCGTAATGAGGATGTTCCTAAGACTGCATTCAAGACTCGATATGGACACTATAAGTTCCTGGTCATACCTTTTGGGTTGACAAATGCTTCTGCAACTTTTATGGATATGATGAATAGAGTGTTTCATGCCTATTTGTACAAATTCGTCATAGTGTTCATCAATGACATATTGGTGTATTCAAGCAGTAAATAGGAACATGTGGAATATCTTAGGACGATTTTGCAGACTTTAAGGAAACAACAAATTTGTGCCAAGTTTAATAAGTGTTCGTTTTAGCTAGACAGAGTTGCCTTTTCGGAACATATAATTTCCGCTAAGGGAATTAGGGTGGATCCTCAGAAAATTGAAGTTATAGTGAATTGGAGACAATCCACCAATGTAATCGAGGTCAGAAGCTTTTTGGGCCTGGTCGGTTATTACAGGAAGTTTGTCAGAAGGATTTCTAAAATAGCCACCCTATTAACTAAGTTGACAAGAAAGGAAGAAAAGTTTGTATGGACGGATGCATGTCAACAAAGGTTTGATGAATTGAAGAAAAGACTGACCTCAGCTCCGGTACTCACACTACCATCAAGGCAAGATGGTTTTGCAATGTGCAGCAACACCTCTAGGCAGGGCTTGGGGTGTGTATTAATCTAGCATGGCAATGTGATAGCATATGCTTCTAGGCGATTGAAGAAGCATGAATTAAACTATCTAACTCATGACTTGAAACTTGCAGCTGTGTTATTTGCTTTGAGGATATGGAGACATTACCTTTATGGAGTTCCTTGTCAAATTTTCACAAACCACAAGAGCCTGCAGTACTTGTTCACATAGAAAGAACTGAACATGAGGCATAGGCAGTGGATAGAACTCATTGAGGATTATGATTGCACCATTGAATATCATCTAGGAAAGGCGAATATGGTAGCAAATGCTATGAACAGAAGACCCATAAGTTCAATAGCGAAGTTGAAGACTGTATATCTGCCATTATTGATGGAATTAAGGTCTCTAAGGATAAGATTGAGAGTGACGGATTCAGGAGCATTGTTGACCACCTTCCATGTTCGACCTATTCTAAAGGATCGCATCAGGGAGTTATTGTCACAGGATCCTCAATTAGTCAAGCTGAAGAATGAAGTGGAGTCTAAGCAATATGAGGATTTCTCACTAAAAGATGATGGTACATTAATGATGGGTCGAAGATTGTATATACCAAACATCAGTGAATTGAAGAAGGAGATCATGGATAAAGCACATTCTTCAACCTATTAAAAGGCCTCATTCCTTAGGCAACCTGTCGACAATTTCACGGTAGTCCTCCATAGGATATCTAATCCGGCTGGGAAGTTCCTGTGAAGTTAAACTGTCTAATTTTCTAAATATTTTCTATACTTTACTAAAACTTTCTTTAAAACTGTGGAAACGTGTGAAAAATTTTTCTTTTTCTTTTGTTTTTTGTTTCAATCATTTACAAACAAATTTATGAAAATTCGAGCAGCATAACGACTATTTTCTAAACATGCCGCCCTGCAAAAGTTTCAAAAATACTTTTAAACACTTCTATAGCAAATGAATTCTTAACTTCTAAGTCTCAGGCCCTAAAATCATTTTCTACAATTCAACCACAATCATGCTTTTAAATAAAACTCAAAGTCATTTCACTGAAATGAAAATTTCGATATAAATTCTAAAACATTATTTATAAAATATATGCATCAAAATTCTTTATAAGTATATACATTCATAAACTATGAAAATTATACATGAATATGATATCTCAAAACGCATCATGTTGAAGTTGGCCCACCCTAATCCCGTGTAAGAGGTCTGGCACTGCGAGCACACGTTCCTGCACCTAGGGAGGTTTTTCAAATCAAAAGGGAAAATGTGAACTAATAGAGCTCAGTGAGTGGTGAATAATCTTTCTCTACTAAAATTTCTTTTTCTAAAATATCTCCCAAAATTTTTGAAGGAAGTTTCTAAATAACTTGCTAAAATCACATATCTTCTTAAATGAATTTTGAAACTCAAATCCATAAATAAAAACATACTAAAAGCACATATTTATTGTTGAATACATAAAAGATATAATATACTAAAATCAATCATAAGTTCTTCACTAATAATTTAAAATCATTTCTTTCTGAATATTTTCGGATAATAAAATCTATAATTTACTAAAAATGAAATCATTTTTCTATATTTATGCCAAGCGCAAATTATAAAAGTTTTGCTCATAATAGCTAGAAAGTACACAAAGTATAAAATACTAAATTCTCATCAAGCTTTAAAATCTATAATTGCTTTTGCTTGGCTATTTTTCTAAAATGCACCAATTGAAGCTATAAACTCACATAACGACTAAATTAGCACCGTACGATGTGAGTGAAATCTAGTCACATGCCGACTAAACTAGTGTCGTGCAATGTGACATCATGTGGCGACTAAACTAGTGTCACTCATTGTGACTGTAAAAGACCTCCCACCACCACAAAACAGAATGCTACATCGCATAAGTGGCGTGAGATATCACCTTACATGTATGGAGGCAACTCTATAGACTCAGACCCAACTTTGACACGTTTTGGGTGGAATGAACCACTCGTTCCCCCTATACTAGTGACATGCCCCCCAATACTTGCCACACACACATAGGGCTCTACGACTGAGTCTTTAACTTTTTTTGCTATCTTTTCCGTCAATTCCATCTTTTCTATCATGAGTGGTCCATTGACCTTTGAAAACTTTCTTTTATATTTCGAAATGCTAAAATCATTTTTTTTTCGCTTGAAAATACTAAAAACTTTCTCGTTTGCTTTTAAAAATACTAAAATCATTTTCTTTACTATCAAAATACTCAATCTTATCAAGTATTAAAATTTATTAATACTTTTACTTGAAACATATATGCTACAACATTAAAATATGTTCTGTCTAAAAGACACATTAAAAGCAATTCTCTGGCTAAATACTTGAACTGTCAAAAACTAATATATTTAATAAAATCAAAATTTTTCTAAGGAAAAAGCCTAAAACTTGATAATTTGCTTTACTACTAAACCATATACATTATAACATAAAAATAAAAGATCACATACATCATAAAAATTATGCTAACATACTAAAAATTTAGTCAATTCAATATCATAACTTACAATTGAAATAAGTTTTGCAATGACCAATTATCATCAAATGAAGCTCACAAACTTTAAAAATTCTCAACTCACGGTAATGTATTATGAAAACTTAATAAGAAATTAAATTGAAATAAACTAAAACTTTCCACTCACAACTTTGTTTTCCACCACTTGAACAATCTCTTAAAGGCTCTGTTCGTGCTTCCGCCTCCCTTACAAGCCATATATTAACATAAAATTTATCATAACTACCACTTAAACCATCCTTAACAAGTTATGTACAGTATTATCTCATTCTTGACTCATCTTTAGATTAACATCCTAACATCCAATTTTCTTAATTTCTTTTACACAATTACGCTCAAACATCTACTAAATATCACTAAAACATATCAGAACAATCAAGTGCAATTGCACACCTACTTTTCATGGCATAGGCAAGTACTAACCCATAACTTCCTATTCCATTTTCTTTCATTCCTTTGAATACCAATCAACTTAAATTTTTGCCAAAACATAATAAAACCATATCTCACATCAAAATAACTCAAGCTCATGCACACACATGACTTGGCCACACACTAGTATGCATGCCCATCCATTCATCCATTGGATTTCCTTTCCATTTCACATTAATTTCATCATCTACACATCATATTTGATCAATCAACCCATCAAAACCATTCAAAAGCCATAATCTAACAAAATTACATAGTCATGGCCGAACACACCCTTAAGCCTATCAACTTCATTTTCTTATATTCTTTTTTATTCCAATCACTTCCATTTCATACCAACACATCATACAACTCATTCAAGCATCAAAATTAACACAACACATACATGTACATAACTTGACCTTACACTAGTATGCAACATAAATCTTCATACATTTAATTTTTCTTCTAATAAATCATCTCAATATCATATAAATTCTCACATAAACTCACCCATAACTCAAAAGACATTCAATTACACCATAATTCTCATATTAGCCACATACTAGTATATTGATGGAATGAAAAAACAAAAATCAACAATTTGTTTTTCATAAAAATAAGAATTTTTGCGGAACATTGAGTTTCAAAACCGTTTTTAGAAAACTCAAGAACCCAAGATTTGTAAAACAATGAAATAAAATAATATAAATAAATAAAAATCAGATTTTTACCTTCTGTATTGATCTCTGTGGATTGCTCACCACCTTGCCTTCCTTGATATATCTCGAAACCAAGAAACAAGCGAGTGGGCACAATTATATAGAATTGTGCTCACTTACTTTTTGATTTCTTTCTAAAAAAAATCAAATTAAATCAATTATTATAAGAGGTGAGTGTTTGATTTTTGGTTATACAAAGAACAAAGACACAAATGCTTGTTCTTTGTATTTGTTGAAAAAAACTTTTTCTTTTCTCTTGTTTTTTCTCAAAAACATAAACAACAACCAAAAATCTAGATGTAGAAAAGAAACTTTTTCTTTTTATAGGCAAACAATTAGGGTTTTAATTAATCAATATTAATATTGACCCTAATCTTATTATAATTAAACTTTTGCCCCATATAATATAATTAATTCAAAATTAATTCATATTATATTTTGAAATAGAACTTGTAACTTTTAATAAATTAATTCATAATTAATTTATACCAAAGTCACTAAGAATTGGATTCAAGACCTCTTATAAAATTAATTAAATAATTATTAATTCATAATTAATAATTAAATAATTTGAATAATCAATATTATTCAAATACTAAGTGAATACAAATTTTTGTTACTTATGTAACATGTGTAATTGGACGGTCCAATTACAATATTCTATATACATGTTTCTTATAGTAAAATGAGGCTATCAAGGGAACCCGATGGACCTACAGTTTTGAGCTCCAATAATATTGGAATTATTAATTAAACTCTTTAATTAGATAATTCATTATTATTAATCTTAAAGTTACTCCACTAAAAACTTAAGATTGTACTCTCAAAATTGTAGATGTTTTTATACAATCTGAAATTTTTCAGTGTCCATTGATTTAATCACTACATATGACTTGACCCTCCACAAATAGTTCATAATTAGAGCAAGGATCAGATGTCCGTTTTACCTCTCTAATTATTTCTTGATCCTTAAGTACCATTGATTCTCTAATGAACAATATATTCATAACAACTTATGAATTTATCTTTCTGTTTACATATAAACAGAAAGTTGAGCGCTCTTATTGTTCAAGACCTGAATCAACCCTTAAGGGAACTACTTTTCTACTTCTCGCAAGAAGGAGTGGATTCCACTATTGTATAGAATGTTCCCAGCTACTTACTAAATCATATCCCCAAAGTACGAAGTTATTGATCGGGTATCTACACCGATCTCACCCATGTAAATCAAAGGAAATAACTTAACAAGCAGGAGTTCATAATACACTCAGAATTAAGATCAATTCATATATGATCATCTGGTTGATAAATATAAATCTCTAAGATTAATCAGATATTATTTAGAGAGTTATATTTATCGTGGCACAGTCCTATATAATCTTTATTATATAAGGTGCCTCCATTTCCATGTCACCACATGAACAGTCTTGGATAAGACTATCGTATCAAATACAAAAGGGACCGCAGCTGTAGATTTACCACAAATGAAGTACCCAGCTTCGTTTGTTTTCTACGGACTCTTTAAATTACTTATCTCAAACTAAATCCACCTGTATATAACACTTATACACTTAGTTTGAAATTAGATCAGTAATCAAGGATGTTTCTCATGATATATACGATTTTTGCAAAATATATAAATTGAATGAAATGAATATTTTATTAAAAATTTATAAAACCGTTTACAATATTACAAGCTCTTAGGGCAGAAACCCCAACAATCTCCCACTTGCCCTAGAGCAGATGAGACATATCTCGTAATCCTAGACCCTCTAGATGACCTTCAAATACTTTAGCCGTTAAGGTCTTCGTAAACGGATCAGCAAGGTTGTCTTGTGATGCAATCTTCATCACTTTTACATCTCCCCTTCGTACGATCTCCCTAATGAGATGATATTTCCTCTCTATATGCTTCCCTCGTTTATGACTTCTTGGTTCTTTGGAATTGGCCACTGCACCACTATTATCACAATAAAGGGTGAGTGGTTTATCCATTTCTGGAACAACTTCTAGATCAGCCAAGAATTTACGTAGCCATACCGCTTCTTTAGCTGCTTCACAAGCTGCTACATATTCGGCTTCCATAGTAGAGTCAGCAATGCATGATTGCTTAACACTCCTCCATGTAATGGCTCATCTACCAAGGGTAAATACTGATCCGGATGTAGATTTCCTAGAATCTTTATCCGACTGAAAATCAGAATCTGTATATCCTAATGGGATCAAATCCTCTCCAGAATATACTAGCATATAGTTTCTCGTTCTCCGAAGATACTTGAGAATGTGCTTTACAGCCACCCAATGATCAAATCCTAGATTTGATTGATAACGACTAACTATTCCCACCGAATAACATATATCCGGTCTCGTGCATAACATAGCATACATGAGACTGCCTACTACAGAGGCATAGGGAATCCGTCTCATATCCTCAATTTGTTGAGGTGTCTTAAGGACACTGTTCCTTAGACAAATGAACTCCATGACGAGAAGGTAAATTACCTTTCTTAGAGTTCTGCATCGAAAATCGCATAAGAATCTTATCGATATATGATGCCTGAGACAGCGCTAACAGTTTGTTCTTACTGATCTCGTATTATTTGGATCCCAAAGGACATAACTGGCCTCTCCCAAATCTTTCATTTGGAGTTGGCTAGCGAGCCAGTTTTTTACGTCTGATAATATTCCTATATCATTCCCAATGAGTAGAATATCGTCAACGTAAAGTACAATGGAAAACCACTTTCTTATGGATAATCCGTTTGTATACACAAGGCTCATCAATATTTTGCTCAAAACCATAAGACTTGATCGAAGTATCAAACCTTATGTTCCAAGATCGAGATGCTTGTTTAAGTCCATAAATGGACCTTTGCAACTTGCAAACCTTTTGCTCTTGACCTTGGGATACAAATCCCTCTGGTTGTACCATATAGATACTTTCATCAAGATTACCATTCAAAAATGCAGTCTTGACGTCCATTTGCCAAATCTCATAATCGAGACATGCAGCAATGGAGAGAAGAATCCGAATGAACTTAAGCATAGCTACTTGCGAGAAAGTTTCCTCATCGTCAACTCTCTCTTTCTGAGTATAACCCTTTGCCACTAGTCTAGCTTTAAAGGTTTCTACCTTTCCATCCACTCCTTTCTTCCTTTTGTAGATCCACTTGCAACCTATGGGTTTTATCCCATCTGGTTGATCTACAAGTTCCCAGACAGAGTTGGAGTACATAGACTCCATCTCGAGATTCATTGCTTTAAGCCATTCTTCTTTATCAGAATCCTTCATTGCATCATGGTATGTCAATGGATCATCTACACTCTCATCAGAGATAGCAATCTGTGCCTCTCCGATCTTTCTATAGCGGACTGGTGGTCTAATAACCCTCCCACTACGATGAGGTGGTAGATGATTCTGATGAGAATTTGTCTGACGTTCAGACGTGGTCTGAATTATGTCTTTGTCAACAACTATTGTTGACGGGGTACAGGTCGAACAAGGAAGTAATTCCTCTAGTACAACTTTACTTCGAGGTTTGTACTCTCTCATATAGTTCTCTTCAAGAAACGTAGCGTTTGTCGATACAAACACTTTGTTTTCTTCAGGACTATAAAAGAGTCCGCCCCTAGTCTCTCTAGGATAACCTACAAATAGGCAAACTTTTGAACGTGGTTCCAGCTTCCCAGTCTTGTTCTTCAGCACATGTGCTGGACAACCCCAAATGCGAAAATGTCGTAAACTAGCTTTGCGACCATTCCACAACTCCAGGGGTGTCTTTGGAACTGACTTAGATGGTACAATATTCAAAATATACATTGCAGTTTGCAATGCATATCCCCAGAATGAACTAGGTAATGATGAGAAACTAAACATAGATCTCATCATGTCCAAAAGGGTCCGATTTCTCCTTTCTGCAACACCGTTCTGCTGGGGTGTTCCAGAAGTCAGTCAGTTGGGATAGAATCCCATGCTCAAGTAAGTAATCCTCGAACTCTGTATCGAGATACTCACCTCCACGATCCGATCGTAGAGTTTTCAATGTTTTACCTAATTGATTTTCAACTTCAACTCGAAATTGTTTGAACTTTTCAAAAGTTTCTGACTTCCGTTGCATCAGGTAAACATACCCATATCTAGAATAATCATCAATAAAGGTGACGAAATATTCATAACCGCCTCTAGCTTTAACATTCATAGGACCACAGACATCCGAATGTATAAGCTCTAGTGGTTCCTTAGCTCTAACCCCTTTACTAGTAAAAGGTCTTTTGGTCATTTTACCTTCTAAACATGATTCACAAACAGGTAAAGTGCCAATCTTTAACTCACTTAAATGTCCGCCTTTTACCAGTCTATCTAATCTGTCAAGATTAATATGACCAAGTCTTAGATGCCAAAGATATGTGTCATCATTTTGAGAAATCTTTTGTCGTTTTGTTTTTGGTTTTTCAACCTTAAACATTTCAGTATTAAACAGTGGGTTATGCATTAATGGTCTTAACACATATAAATTGTTTTCTTGTATCCCTGAACAAATTTTCAAACCATTTCTAGAAATAATAACTGATTTATTATCAAAAGAAACAGAATAATTAAATTCCAAAAGTTTGGATACAGAAATCAAATTTCTTTTAAAACCTGGAATATAATAAACATTGTTCAGTATGATAAAACAATTATTATTGAAATGAAGTCTAACTTCTCCCACTGCCTTTGCTGAAACGACTTCCCCAGTCCCGACTCGCATGTTGAACTTGCCCTCACCAAGCTGCCTATAAGAGTTAATCAACTGCAAAGAAGAACAAACATGATTAGTGGCTCCTGAATCAATTATCCAAGTGGATGAATCATCCTCCACTAAACAAGATTCAATGACTAGTAAATCATATTTACCTTTCATCTTCTTCTCTTTCAGCTCATTGAGGTACTTAGGGCAGTTCCTCTTCCAATGCCCATCCACACCACAATGGAAACACTTTCCTTTGGGCTTGGTGGCCTTGGAGCTCTTTTTGTTCTTCTTCTTGATAGCTTGTGTTTTGGGCTTAGCTGTAGCCTTTTTGGTGTTTCTCTTCCTCTTGTTTTTAGCAGAAGAAGAAGACTCAGCAACGTTTGCTTCACCAAACTTACTCTTATCTTTATTCATTGACTCATAAGTAGTAAGCTCATTAAGTAATTGTGTAAGTGAGTAAGTCAACTTGTTCATAACATAGTTACTCTTGAATTGTATGAAACTCTTCGGAAGAGTTTCCAAGATCATACTCACTTGGCTACGTTCGTCTATTGCCCCTCCATGGCTTTCAGCTGTGTTGAAGTGGGTCATCATTTTCAAGACATGCTCTCGAACAAATGTACCCTCCTTCATCTTAGCAGTCATCACAGCACAAACAGCTTCGTGCCGTTGCTGCTCATAAGGTTGCCCAAACATGCCCTGCAATGACTCTAGCATCTAAGTTGCTGTTGTCATTGACTCGTGCTTGGTAGCAAGCACCTCGGACATCCTTGCTAACAAGTAGCAGCGGGCCTTTTCATCAGCTGTGACCCATTTCTGATAGGTCTCGCGCACAACACGTCCAGCATTATCTGTTGGCTGAGGAGGACAAGGTTGAGTCGTGACAAATTTAAGGTCCTCACAGACCAGGACTGCGTTCATATTACTTTTCCATTTGACATAATTTTCCTCGTTAAGTTTATCATTAGCAAGAATAGAAATCAACGAAGATACCATTGCTGAAAATAAATAAAATGGAATTCATTTAATATCAATTTGCAAAATTTAATATCATGTAATTTTGGCATAAAATTAAACGTGATGCATGATCCACAAATAATAAATTATCAAAATCCCTAAAATTAATTATTATGCCACGATAATCTAACAAGCCACAAATAGGTGCCGCCGTAGGGTAGGTCAAATATTTGTATGTTAGACTGAGACATTCTCAATCAAATAATATAACAGAAAACTCTTTTTCATATATTATTTGACTACCGTTTTTCGGTCCGAAAAAATAATTAACAATTAATTATTTCCTTTATGAGTGTAACCCATCATTTCGGAGTCCATAGACTTAACTCGAGAATTGCCGCCGTAGGGTAGGTCAATCACAAGATACATCTAGAATTCCTATCCGTTAGGAAGTCAACCTTGATCAACCTAAATGGACACCATCTGTAGGGGGACGATAACAAAGCCGTCTTGATGCGCTATTTAAGTTTTACGGTGTTGAACTAATGATGGAGACCGCGAGATATATTGTCATATATCCCTCTCCCACTCACTATTTTAGGGTTAGGGATTTCTATTAAATCTTCCTAGTCATTGTCTTAGATTATTAACGGCTAAAAAGATAATCTAAATTACTAGGAATTTGAGTGTTATTAAAATTCGAAACTTATTAACACTTAATAAATTATCAGATTTTTAATATTTAAAAATCTAATTTAATTTATCAATTTAATGAATTACCGGATTTTTAACACTTAAAAATCTAATTCAATTTATAAATCTAATCAAAATAATCAAAATTATAAAGACTAGATTTAATATGAAATCATCCGATTTTAACTAATTAAAATCTAATCCACATTATGAATGCAAATTTATTGAAATCAAATTTCTAATTTGAAACCTATGATTTTCTATTAAAATCAATTCAAATTATTTTAAAGGCATTCCATGTATTATTTTTCTATTTATACTAATAAACAATTTTAATAGCAAAATAAAAATAATACATATGATGTATGTCATGTTATAATGTAGTGAGTAGGCACTTCATGATTCTATATGACATATTTTTAATGCATGTACATGTTATATATTATTTATCCATTCATCTCATAAAACAAAATAAATAAATAACATGTGTATGACCGGGTTCTTTGGTTTTAACGACCTACATCTAATTTTAAGATTACAAAAATTAACCAAGGCATTCCTTGGCCTTCACTTGTAGTCTTCAGTGGTCTTCAAGATCTTCAAGGTCTTCATGGCCTTATAATTAAATCTAATTTAATTATCAAGAAATTCTATCAAATAGATTAGACTAGAAAAGCCCATTTCTTGATTTATGGATCCAAGAAAATTATCCAATCATATGGATATTTTCAATAGTATTACAATTGAAATGGAAACCCCAAAAATATGGAACACATAATTTTAGGGACTATTATTATAATTTTATTTGTTTGCACATCTAATGTGCAACGCATCTAATGCGTATATATTGATTCATAATAAATGTCTTATTGGACCGTTCAAAACAGCCGCATTAATAATCCATTTCAATTTAAGGTAATTATATTTTAAACGGTAGTTTTAAGTACTATTAAATAAAACCAGCCGTTTTCAAAATAATTTTCCGTTTCAAATCATAATTATACCATTCAAAACAGCTGCATTAAAAATCCATTTTAATGCAATTAATTATATTTTAAACGGTAGTTTTAAATACAATTAAATAAAACCAACCGTTTTCAAAATAACTTTCCATTTCGAATCATAATTATACCATTCAAAACAGCTACATTAACTTTCCATTTAAATACAATTAATTATGTTTGAAATGGTAGTTTTAAATACAATTAAATAAAACCTTCCATTTTCAACATAAAAAAAAATCTGATTCGAATCATAATTCTGGCACACCAAATCAACCCCGTTGACATCAATCTTCAGCTTTACATTTTCAAAAAAATAAAGCCTAAAACTATTGAATTACAACGAAAAAAAAAATTGCCACAAACGGCTTACATATTAATCGAATAAATATTTGCCACAAACGGCTTACATATTAATCGAATAATATAACCAAAGAACCATACAATTAACGATCATACCAGGCAATCCCATTCATCAAAAATGAATATAAAATATGCATATCAATAATCAAATCAAAATAATAGTGCCTACTCATTGACATACATAATCAATACAAACATATTATTTTAAAATTCATTGTTTTATTGAAAACCTTGGCTCTGATACCAATTGATGGAATGAAAAAACAAAAATCAACAATTTGTTTTTCATAAAAATAAGAATTTTTGCGGAACAGTGAGTTTCAAAACCGTTTTTAGAAAACTCAAGAACCCAAGATTTGTAAAACAATGAAATAAAATAATATAAATAAATAAAAATAAGATTTTTACCTTCTGTATTGATCTCTGTGGATTGCTCACCACCTTGCCTTCCTTGATATATCTCGAAACCAAGAAACAAGCGAGTGGGCACAATTATATAGAATTGTGCTCACTTACTTTTTGATTTCTTTCTAAAAAAAATCAAATTAAATCAATTATTATAAGAGGTGAGTGTTTGATTTTTGGTTATACAAAGAACAAAGACACAAATTCTTGTTCTTTGTATTTGTTGAAAAAAACTTTTTCTTTTCTCTTGTTTTTTCTCAAAAACATAAACAACAACCAAAAACCTAGATGTAGAAAAGAAACTTTTTCTTTTTATAGGCAAACAATTAGGGTTTTAATTAATCAATATTAATATTGACCCTAATCTTATTATAATTAAACTTTTGCCTCATATAATATAATTAATTCAAAATTAATTCATATTATATTTTGAAATAGAACTTGTAACTTTTAATAAATTAATTCATAATTAATTTATACCAAAGTCACTAAGAATTGGATTCAAGACCTCTTATAAAATTAATTAAATAATTATTAATTCATAATTAATAATTAAATAATTTGAATAATCAATATTATTCAAATACCAAGTGAACACAAATTTTTGTTACTTATGTAACATGTGTAATTGGACGGTCCAATTACAATATTCTATATACATGTTTCTTATAGTAAAATGAGGTATCAAGGGGACCCGATGGACCTACAGTTTTGAGCTCCAATAATATTGGAATTATTAATTAAACTCTTTAATTAGATAATTCACTATTATTAATTTTAAAGTTACTCCACTAAAAACTTAAGGTTGCACTCTCAAAATTGTAGATGTTTTTATACAATCTGAAATTTTTCAGTGTCCATTGATTTAATCACTACATATGATTTGACCATCCACAAATAGTTCATAATTAGAGCAAGGTCAGATGTCCATTTTACCTCTCTAATTATTTTTTGATCCTTAAGTAATCAAGGATGTTTCTCATGATATATACGATTTTTGCAAAATATATAAATTGAATGAAATGAATATTTTATTAAAAATTTATAAAACCGTTTACAATATTACAAGCTCTTAGGGCAGAAACCCCAACATATATAACACAACAACTCAGTCTATTCATTTTCTTCAATTCTAATCACATCAATTTCACCTAAAACACTTCAAAAATCATTCAACATCAAACATCCAACCAATTGAACTTACTTAGAAAAATTACACCAAATTCCCACCTTATCCACATACTTATATATACACAACTAATGCATTCTCTTCGATCTAAGCTCAAAAATCATATCCAAATGCATCATTTAAACATCAATAAATCAACTAAAGCCTTAAAATCATAATCTATTAACTTTCATGATATTATATCATAAAACCCTAAACTTACCTTACTAATTTTCCTTGATCACAACTCCTTGAAGCTCCATTTTCTTTCTAATCTCAATTTCAAGCTAATCAACTCCTAAATATACCATAAAATTCATCAATAACTTAACTGATCATAAATTCTTAAAAACCCATCAAACTAACCATAACATTAATTTACTTACCAACAACTTCTCTTCACTTTTCCATAGCTATTTCTTGATGAAAACAAAGAGAAGAGATTGATGGAAACACCTTAAAACCTCCTCCTTTTCTTCTTCTTCCTCTTCTCTCTTCTTCTTTCTTCTTCTTTCTTTCCTTTTCTTCTTATTCTTTCTTTTCTCTTTTCTTTCTTCTTCTTCTTCTTCCTTCTTCTTATTCTTTCTTTTCCTTTTCTTCTCACGGTTTCTCTCCTTCTCTTTCAGTTTTGCATGACTTCTTCTCTTTTGGCAGAATCCTCTCTTCTTACATTTCATTTCATGGGTCAATTTAAATATATAACCCTCCAAATGACCATTTTGCCCTTGCTTTTGCCTAAAATTACCAAATTGTCATCCATTAGAAACTTAACAAGTGTTCTCATCCTTATCTCTTTGCCACTTGTTACTTTTCTACGGTTGCTTGCCCTATATGTCTATCATTTCTTATATTTATTCATCTGAACTTTCCGAAAAGCCCGGATTCGGCTTTTCCAACATTTTATCGAATTCTAACAAAATTCTTAGGGGCCTATATTCGAACTACATACATACTCCAGATAGCCTTAGAGACTCTTAAAAGTCATTCTATGCCCCTTTTTCGGCTCTCCATAAATCACTAAATCGTCTCTAATAATTTCCAGATTGATTTTGTTTCAACCCGAATTTATGTTGAAATGTCATTTGAGTTTCTAAATTACCTCTTGAGTATCTTAATACTCATTTAGACCCCTTTCAAAATTTTCTGAATCCAAAAATCTTTTTGAAATTCAGGTCGAATTCAGAACTATCTCTATTTATCTCTAAATAATTACAAAAATATTTCATGGTCACCTAATCATCAAATTGACCATGTAATACTCTAATTGGGTGTCTTAACATTCAATCCTATGCTTCAAAAAATTCAAACGGAGTTTAGATCAACAATATTCATTTTTTCATCCGTAAGGGCATTTTCGTTAAATCACCTTTGGAGCCTTTGAAAGTTATTCAAACGGATTCATTTTCACTCCGTTCTAATTTTCTTTGACTCTATTACTTATTCTAGTGTTTTTGACTTGCGGGGTCCGCTTTTTGAAAAATTTTACTATTCACACAAATACTATTCATCAAGAAATCACCATTCATTCAAAAATCACTATTTCTCCGAAAATATTATTCATAAAATTTCAGGACTTACACTATGCTATACATCCGGGAAGTACTAAAATGTACCATACATTGAAGGAACATTATAGGTGGAATAATATAAAGAGGGAAATTGTAATACCCTTTTTTGAATTTAGTATTACAATGGAAATGTAGAAATATTGTAAAATTATTGGACTAAATACACTCAATTATTGAATAATAAAATAGATTAAATCTTTCGGATATATAATCAAATATTAATGGAAATTTTCAAATGGATTGGAAATAAATTCGAATCCTAAAAGTAATATGATGATTTATTAAAGTGTATGAAAAAAAATAATGACCAAGAAATTGTCATGAGAGAGCATGATTAAATGGATCAATTAGAAGTTATACAAGGGCACCATTAGAATTGAAAAAAAAAATTGTGTTGAATGCATAAAGTGTAGAAAAAGGAGGGGCAAAATGGGCAAAATAAACTAATGGAATGAGATGTAATTATATGTCAAACTTAAAGGGAAATTAGTTAACTTGAGGAGGAGTATATAAATAGAAGAAGCTACTGGAAATGTTGATAGAGAGCATAAGTGAAGTCGGCAAAAACTATAGGGGTGTGTTCGGCCGGCAGAGGGAAACTAGACAACAGCTTTCTTTCATGGTTTCAAACCATTTTTTAGTGGTTTTCAAGCCAATAAAAGGTGAAGAACAAGCCTAGGAAGGATATCTAACCAAGGTAAGTGGTTTTCAAGGGAAAAAGTTAAGTTTCCATGATGATTTGGTATGAAAATTTTGATGCAAAGCTGTCCATGGGACTGCATGTGTGATTAATGGAATTTTTGTGCATGGATTCAAGGTTTTGAAAGCTTGAAGTGGTGGAAGAGTAAGCCAAGAAGTTGCAAGCCAATTATTAAGTAAACTAATTAAAAATTAATTTTAGATTCAAGGATGATTTGTAGTTGAAATTGTGGTTAGTTTACTTGCCATGATATGTGAAGTGTTTGATGTTAATTTGGGCTTGAGAAATTGAAGGAAACATGATGTTATGTATTTGCTAGAATATGATCAAGTTAGGGTTTTGATGGTTTAAGTTGAATTAAATGGATATGAGTTGTTGTGATGCATGGAAATAAATTGAAATATCAAAGTTTGAAGCTTGAATGAAAAACTAAAAGTGAAATATGCATATGGGTGATATTCAGCCAAGGTAGGGGTGTATATGTTAGTGTGTTGTATTTGAATAATTTGAATGGTTTAGATGATTAAATGATATTAAATTGAAGTTAAATTGATGATAAAAGTGGTGCAGAATAAAAATGGAAATTGTTGAAGATTCATTTTATTTTCTTTTGTTGAAAATTCATTTTATTTTCTTACTTAGTGCAAAAGCACAAAAATCTCTTATTGGAGTGCAATAAATACAAAAACTTAGTTCTGAGTGCATTAAGCATTGAAACTCATATTTCTAAGTGCAAAAGCACCAAAACTCATTTTTTTAGTGTAATAAACATAAAATCTCTTTTCTAGGTGCCATAGGCACTAAAATATCTTGGTTTAGTGCAAAAGCACAAAGTAGCTCATCTTAGTCATACAAAAACATTTAAACTAGTAAAGCGGTTATGTCAAGATTTAAAATGAATATAATAGAACTTTTCCTAGAGCTTTTCCCATAAACAACACATAAATTATTTTTACATCAACATTTGAATCCATACTTCACCTTTGTTTACATAATTATAAAACATAGCATCATTTGATAAAAACTTAAAGCTAAAACCTTGAAATTCACTTCTAAAGAAAGTCATGCTTATGAAACCGCAAAGGTTAAGAATTTTTTTTTTTTTTTTTTTTCATACAAAACATCATATCCATAAAAGTGCCCGTTTCAAATACCAAAATGGCAAATACATCATAAATGTTTGAATACTTAAATCAAGCGTAAACTTATATATAAAATTACTTTAACAATTACCATAAGGAATTTCTTATAATTTTTCATTTCTTTAAAGAGCTTTATAAATACGTCACTAACATTTCAAAACAATGTACAACACTTACAATAAAATATATTCTTAAAATTTCCAAATCTAATTGCAAATGCTTTAAAATCAAGTGTAGCACTCACCTTGAATTCAAGTTTCCTTAAGTGGCTCCCATGGCCTTCTCCGGTTTCGCTTACTTTCTCTTCACCTACACATCACATATTTGCTTAGAATACACTAATTTCAACTTCACAAAACTTATCACATAACTTCTAATTCAACTAACTCATTTGAAAACTATTTTGCCTACAAACTTCCAGGTTCGGTTTCAACTTAACCGAGGCTTTAAAATTCTGTTTTCTTTGTATGAACCTTACTTATATACACCTAGGAACATCCCCATATGACCGAAATAATTTTCTAGAGCCCAAAACGAAAAGTCAAAATTTTTGGCACCCCTTTAGCCAAGTACTGTTCACAGCCCATCCTAGGGCTGTTTTTCACTTCATTTTTGCTCCAATTATCTCTCTAACTCACATTTAGGTCACCCGTAAAACGGTTCTAAAAAATTTCAACAAATGGGTGACGAAACCTAGGAAAAACTTCACTTTTTCACCACTTTTTCAATGCAATTTTCACATTTTTTCGTTCTAAATCTTAATTTCTTTTCCTTAATGCCATACATAATATTTATTTAATGCATGAAAACACATACATGAGGTGATATTTCATTATTTCCATCAATGCCCTTCATATGGGTTAAAAGTTGGAATATTATCTAACTTAATTTCCAACACTTCCATAAGCTTTTCATGGGTTTCCTTACCAAAATTTCAATATGGAATCATGATTAATACCATCAAATGACATTTGTTTCATACTTCCCTCATTAGGGTTTTACATGACCTAACATATAAACAACTCATTTCATTCAATTTCTTCATTTATTTCACTTAGGCATTTTATCAAACACTTAATATGCAACTTATTTTAACTAAAACCAATTCAATACAAACTTAAGGATTCTCCCATCAAAACCCTAACCTATCAAACTTAATCATTTCCATATGGTTTACACTTACTTTAAAGCTCATAAAACTCAACTCATAACATACATAAAAACCCACATGAATTTCCAACAAAATCATCAACAACAACATGATGGAAATGGGTTCAAAAGTCATAAAAATAACCTTGATTTTGCTTAATCGTGCTTCCAAACTTGTTTTTCTTGCTTAGATTGAATTGGAATCTTGATTGGAACTTGAAAAGGCATGAAACCAACTTATTTCACCTTTCTTCCATGCATGGTCGAAACCTCTCTTCTCCATCTCTCATAATCTCGTTTTTGTGTGTGTTTGGCGTGAAAAATGGGTGGAAAATGGCTAAATTCATGTATTTATAGTGATCTTCTTTAAAAATGACCTTTATGTCCTAAAAAAATTTGGTTTTCACCCTTAAACTTTGCTTAACTCCACTTTGACCCCAAGCAGAGAAACTTGTTTCATTTTAGTCCCTTATCACCTTAACAAATCACTTATGGCCATTTACAAATCAATCCCTTATATTTACTTATTTAATCTCCAATTGGGTTCAATCGATTTCTGAAAATTCCCTACATTCGTAGGCACTTCTATTGATCACTTAGAACCTTAAATCATCACTTAGGGACTAGTATTAGGGAATCCATAAAATGGGATCAAAGGCTTACAACACATGTCACTTGTTCAGTAAGAATGTCAACAGCTTCAAACACAGTCTAATCCAACCTTCAAGCTCTCCATGGGCTTGTAAAGCATTCTACATCAATAAACGATCTAAACAAGTTAGAGGCAAACTGAGGTAAGTTATAAATTATCAACCTCTAAATCACTTCCTTCATGATGACAAATTCCTAATCAAATCCAGATCAATCCTATTTGCAAACCTGCACAATGCAAAATATTTTTCTAAGTTCGATCTTAAAGCAAGATTTTGGCAGATAGACATCAAGCTAGAAGACAGATACAAAATAGCATTTTGTATCCCAAACCATCACTTTCAATAGAAGGTAATATCTTTTGGTTTAAAGGTAGCACCTTCTTTGTTCCAAAAAACCCTCATAAAAATATATGAATTCATCCTTTCTTCAGCCCTCATATACATTGATAATATCTTTTGTTCTCAAGTGATGAGCAGAGCCACTATTAGCTTCTTGCCAAGTTTGCTGACATTACTAAATAATATGGCATCATGTAGCTGAAAAGAAAATTGAGATTGCAAAATCTCAGATTGAATTTCTTGGTATGACCTTAACAAAAGAAAAATATCAACCCCAACTACATATCACCAAAGAACTCCTCAAGTTTTCTGATATTCTTACTACCAAATCCCTAATTCAATAATTCCTAGGGATAGTAAATTATATCAGATCTGTTATACCTAAACTGTCCATATATATCAAACCTCTTTCTGATCTTTTAAAAAAAGATCCTCCACCATGGACAAGCCAATAGACACAAGCTGTCATCACTCTTAAAACAATATGTCAAACTCTACCGCCATTCAAAATTCCATCTACAAGGAAAAGAATCCTTCAAACGGATGCAAGTGCTCAGTACTGGGGTGCAGTTCTTATAAAACAAGATGAAGCAGGCACCAAACATCTCTGTGCCTACAGCAGTGGCCAATTCAAACCTTTTCAGTTGCACTATCACTCCACCTTCAAAGAAATATTGGTAGTTAAAAATGCCATTAAGAAGTTTGAGTTTCACCTCATAGGTTATCACTTTATGGTAGAAACGAACATGGGTTTATTCTCCCAAATGCTCAAATGTAACAAGCATAAGCTTCCACATTAGCAATTGTTTCGCTAGATAGAATGGTTCTCAAGATTCTCCTTTATAGTGAAACACATTAAAGAAGAAAACAATGTTCTAGCAGACTACCTGTCTAGACCAAAGCCAACATTGTACACAGTTCCACTCATACCTTGCTATCTGTTTACAAGTATGACTTTTTCACAAAGTCCAGAACCTGATACACCATCAGAATTTCATAAACTAGTTCAATCACAGTTCCCATATCATAGGATTAGGTCCTTGATGTTCCATTACCAGACCTTGTGTGTAGAAAATTACGGCTAAACACTTCTAAATACATTAGGAATCTATCCAGATTATCCATTTTCAAAGGTGTTTACCATTCTTATTAACAGTTACCATTTTCACCCTCTGTTAAACTTTCCTATAGAACTTTTATGGTTTTTCTGGTATCTCTTACACCTTCATTACATCATCATTGAAATTCCAAATCATATGATGATCAGTACTTTAGAAAAGATTCAGAGAGCTTTAGATGATTCATTGAGTTCTTTTGACTACTTTTCTCCAATGGTTTCAATCCATTCCAGAATGAATCCAATGGTTTGAAAGACAACCATCTCAAAAGCAATAGTCATTGTTCCTATTCCATAGGCCTCATAAGCTCTGGTCAGATGGCCTAGTTTTCACTTAGCCAAATTGGAAAAATATCGCCAACCATATTGTACAAGTATTTGGCAACACCAATAATTATCTAGCTCAGATCTGACCCATTCAAAAAATCTTTTTTGAAAGGAATCAAACCATATCGACTGAAATATGGTCAGCCATGGAAGATAATGCACCATGGGAACATTACCCATAACAGTACTTGGAAAATCTCCAACAAGCTAAAGAAAAGTTTGTCAACGCCTTAGCAGAACAGTTTTTTTAACATGGTTTTCCCACTTGGTACTATCTAGACTTACAACCGAAAACTGCATAGGAAAGAGACATACAGGAAGCAAAGACCAGATATGATCAAACACGTGTCAAGCAACACCAAAAGAAGAGGTCACCTTATCTCCTTACACAGAGTCGGATATAGACATAGACATAGAGCTGAACAGGTTAGAAATGGAAAGGTATAGGAGGCAAAAGCAACTTGACAAAGAATGTTATGACGAAACCAGTAACGAAAGTGATGACTTAGAGAAGATGAATCTGTTAGACTTCTCCCTGTAGGCTCATATTGATCACATGTATTAAAGGTTTGCCATCACATCCACCGAATGAAGTAGACAAGCCTTCACCAAAGTCATCAACTTAGTCAAAAGCATGCTAATTTAGTCTTCAGTTACTATTAGCTTTTAGACTTTTGTAACACATGGTCGGCACCATTGTAAAAAACATGACGTGATTTTCTTACTTTACTGTTTGCTTTTTGACATCTATAAATTATTTAGTCGATCTTATCTCTAGGTGATGCAAGCGCTTACATTTGCAACTTAATTATGTACCCAGAGGCTTTACTATATAAGGACCTCAATCTATAAGGAGAAGGAGGAGGAGAACTTTCCCAGAAATAAAATTGTCTTTTGATCATCAAATATGTCTTCCTAAACTATTCTTGTTTTTTTCTTGAATAAGTAGGGAAATGAAAGATACCTTGATCATTGATTATTTTGATAACATCATGAGCCTAGATCCTACACCCACCTTGATTATATTTTAGATTTGAAAGTTTACTGGATCTGTTTCAGTTTTGTGTTTAGTCTAAAAAAACTAACAAGAGAGTTTGAAGCCCTGGAACCAAAGTAAGTCCTCGTGAATGAAGAAAAGAGGTAGTAATGGCATGATGGGCATAGATCTCTTGAGTTGGTTGAAGGACAGATATTGGAAACTGACTCAAAGCTAGTTTCCGCTGTAGGTCTCTTGAGTTTGGCCACTAAACGCTTCTTCCTTACCTTTCTTTCCATTTTGTTTTCTTTTGTTTTATGCTAGCTTTTGAGCGCCTCCATACGTTTTTTTGGAGACACTCTTTTGCTTGTCCATGTTGACTATTCTTTTGTTTGTTTTTCTTGACCATTAAATTTTCACATATAGCTAATTGCTTTCAATTGGCTTGATAGCAGCCCACTAACTCTTTTGTCTTCACTTTCTCATTTCAATTTGACTAGTCTATTTTTTTTTAGGTAGCCACACCAGTCTTTTGCATTTCACACTTTCATCTCTCTTTGAATTGTATGCCAACAGCCGTCTCTCAATTTTCTTATTAAAATTCCACAAACTTTCATGGACATTCTGTCCACTTAATGACACGGCCACAATATTCCACAAATACTGGACTTCTGTCCCATTACTTATTTTAGTATAAAATTAAATCGACCAACAAAGTTTCAATAAATGATACAAAAAATACTATTTAGATTTACATTTAAATTGGGCTCATTTATTGATTTTATTTTTGAGCTCAAATTAATTTCTAAATCCACTTGAATTTGAGTCTTACATAACGCTTCAAAAAGAAAAAAGAAAATAATAATAATTTGAAAAGACCTCCAACAAAAAGGCAAAATAATGTATATATAATAGGTCTTGTAGTAGGTGAATTCTACAGTATGTTAACTTTGAGCGAGCCTTGTCAATCAACTTCCTTGGAACCTAGCAACCTTGTGTCCTGCATAAATCAAACAAAGAGAACGCGGGTGATCATAATACCAGTGGGGTGCCAGCCGAAGACACTCCAATGCTCAAGTCAGTAAACTGATAGTAATATACGAGAGTGTTGTAATTATAAAGCAGTCGTCAAACTAAATGGAGTGCTGCAGGAAAAAAGGTGGGACGGAAGACTATCAAAGTCTTGATCAGTCTTGACTTGAAGAGTGGATGAAGTAAGAACATTAAGATATTAAATATCAGTGAGTAAACCCCGTATAATAGAACATTGTAAGTAGATCGCAAATAGTACACCAGATAAGTTCTTAGGAAAGAGAGGTCGGTCACAATGGACACGGTTAAATACCAAATCTTTCCTAACCAGAACCTTTCCTAGACATGCACCTCCACGCCACTACACTAACTCCTATCGCATAGGAACTCTAAATTTAGAGTAGAAGAATGAAGGCATAAGAAAGAAGAATGAGAAACCTCAAGTGGCTTGCAAGAGATGAGCAAGTGAGGTGGGATGCTTTTGGCTTCAAATGAAGCCTCTATTTATAGGTAGAGAATGTGCCATGGGCACTTATGATGGAGTTAATGTCATGTCTGTTACAAAATAAATGCTACAATTAATGTCAGGTCGGTTACGGAATAAATACCATAGTTAATGATATGTCGGTTACAGAATAAATATCATAGTTAATGATATGTCGGTTATAGAGTTAATGTAACTTCCATTACAATTTATTTAAATCTCATTCATTAAATGCAATCAATCCCCATTACTTGGGTTGGATCAACCAAGTTGCTGGGCGATCTGCTTATAACATGCATTTGGCCATTAACATGAGTTGATCAGCATACTGGTCTAATTTATTTCAATAAGCTTTGGGCTTTTATTTTGGGTTTAAGAATTTTTGACCACTACAGTTTGTCCCCTACTGCTTCGGTCGACATAGTTGATCGAAAGAATGGAAGTTCTAATAGCTGTTTTGTAACTCGATTGGTCATCTAATGTCATAGTTGGGTAATTGAAGGTGACATTAAACCTTAGGCTTTTGAAAATGTGTTCGAGTAGAACGACTTTTGAAGATGCATTCAGATATTATTAGAGTTGACTTTTTTGGAATCATTTGTCCCCGAATATCTTAGGAGGATACTTCGTCAACTCTTTATAAAAGTCTGAGTCAGGCAATAGACCTCTCCTAAAGGCTAAAATTGTGGTTGCCATATTGCAATTGGTAATGGATACCTTCTCCCTATTGAAAAGGCCAACATAGTCTCTTGATCGCTCTCCTAGTCTTTGAATAATTGCATAGAGATCGTCTGAGTGTTTTTCCAACTTCCTACTGTTAGCAAATTGCTCAATAAATGCATCTGATAGCCTTGCAAATGAATCAATACTACCATTAGGCAGGTTGACGAACCACTAAAGAGCCGGCCCTACCAAACTCGAGCCAAAGCCTTTGCACATGACGACCTCTCTGAGGTTATTTGGGATGGCGACCGTTAACATTCGTTGCTTGTATTAGGCTATGTGGTCATCGGGATCCGTCGTCCCATCAAACATCTTTATCTTTGGTAAGGTAAATTTCTTTGACATTTCTACCATTGCAATTGAATCTGCAAATGGCGAGTCAGCGAAACTAGTCGAGGTGCTTTTCTTCAATGGTGTTGGGACTTCCGGTATACGATTGATTAAAGCCTCGAGCTCCGCAAGTTTTCTTGAAACTTCATTCGACATTGGTTTTATGGCCCTACCACCCTTTTGGCATTCTACATCGCGAATGGGCTCTCCAAGGGTTGGTTCAACACTGAGTTATCGATTGACTGACACCCTTTGCCTGACTTCAAGAAATCCTTTAAGACACCCTCGGTCAGCTCCAGCATCTATACCTTCCTCAATCCTAGTGTCATTAAGATTCATCATTGGAGGATTTGATCGTGATGGTAATCCTCCCTAGAATTCAGGTGTTGATCTACCTTCAAATTGTGGCATCCTTCCTACATCACTTGTTAGATTGGTCTCATTTGGTTGACCTTGCCTTTGGGAATTACTAGTCAACTGTTCGACCCTAAGCTGCAACCATATATTCTCCCTACGAGATTCTCTGCTTGAAGTTGCTTTAGTTGTTCACCATAAGCGTCATTTGCTCCATTAAGGCGGTAAGTTGAGCCTCCATGGATTGGTCTCCTGACATTGCAATATGTGTAATTGTTAACTATTTCGATCTGCACTGGACCAAATTGCTAAGTTCCCATAGACGGCGCCAAACTGTAGTGGATGAATTCTACAATATGTTGACTTTGAGTCGGTCTCATCAATCAACTTCCTTGGAACCTAGCAACCTATGTCCTGCACAAATCAAACAAAGAGAACGCGAGTGATCTTGACACCGGTAGGGTGCCGGTCGAAGATACTCCGACGCTCAAGTCAGTAAACTGATAATAATATACGAGAGTGTAGTAATTGTAAAGCGTTGTCAAACTAAAAAGAGTGTGCCGAAAAAAAGGTGGGACAGAAGACTATCAAAGTCTTGACCGTCTTGACCTAAAGAGTGGACGAAGTAAGAACACTAAGATATTAAATATCAGTGAGCAAACCCCGTATAATAGAATAGTGTAAGTAGATCGCGAATAGTACACCAGGTAAGTTCCCAAGAAAGAAAGGTCGGTCACAATAGACACAGTTAAATATCAAGTCTTTCCTAGTCAGAATATTTCCTAGACATGTACCTCCACGCCACTACACTAACTCTATCACACAAGAACTCTAAATTTAGAGTAGAAGAATGAAGGCACAAGAGAGAAGAAGGAGAAACCTCAAGTGGCTTGCAAGAGATGAGCAAGTGAGATGGGATGCTTTTGGCTTCAAATAAAGCCTCTATTTATAGGTAGAGAAGGTGTCATGGGCACTTATGGTGGAGTTAATGTCATGTCCGTTACAAAATAAATACTACGATTAATGTCAGGTCGGTTATGGAATAAATATCATAGTTAATGATATGTCGGTTACAAAATAAATATCATAGTTAATGATATGTCGGTTACAGAGTTAATGTAACTAGTATTACAATTGATTTAAATCTCATTCATTAAGTGCAATCAATCCCCATTACTTGGGTTAGATCAACCAAGTTGCTGGGCGATCTGCTTGTAACATGTATTTGGTCATTAACATGGGTTGATCAGCATAGTGGGCTAATTTATTTCAATAAGGTTTCGGCTTTTATTTTGGGTTTAAGAAATTTTAAGAAATTTTTACCACTACAGGTCTCAACCGATGTATTTGTAGTTAGAAGTTGTTAAGTGCATTAAGAAGATGGCTTCAAAGTGGGTGTGGGTTTTGATGTTTGTTTCATTAGCATGGTGTGTGAGTTAGGGTTGTTTGGATGAAGAAAGAGTTGCTCGTTTGCAACTTAAACATTTCTTCAATGGTACTCATTATAACAATCTTTTCGATTCAGTAAAGGAAGAGTGGATTTGTAATTGTTGTCGATGGAGAAACGTTCAATGCAGTAACAGTACTAGCAAAGTAATTGAACTCCATCTTAACAAAACAAGGAATGAGAATTTGAGAGAATGATATCTAAATACTTCTTTGTTTTCAGCCTTTGAATAGCTACAGATGATTAACTTGTTTGGGAATCATATAGCTGGTTTTGTTGAAAACAAAGGTGATGTCTTGCTTTATGTCCTTGTAAATACTGCAGCATCAACGAATAAAATATTTTTTTTAACATTAATTTTATAGTTGGTTTTGTTCAAAACAACAGTCTCTTGCTTACTGTCTTTGTATATGTTGCAACATCCTAGGATGAAATTTTACTTCAAATTTTATCTTAGTTTTGTTTCTTTTTCTTATAAATAATTTGAAAATGAATATTCATCTTTTATATGTGTGTCTATATAAATTTAGGTTTTTAATTAGTATTGATAATAAAGTTACTTAAATTGATTATTTATTTATTTTATTGATAACTATGAGGAAAGCTAATTAAATAATTTATTCTCATAATATGTATTACAGGTTTACACAAACTATCATGATTGAGCAATATCGAAGCTCTCGATTTACGATATAACATGTTTAACAATGATATATTATCATCTCTGTCTGCTCTTTCATCACTAAAGATGTTATATCTTAATGGTAACAAATTGAAAGAAACTATTGATCTTCAAAGTAAGATTTTTTTTTTTTTTTAATATGCTCTCTTAATAGATTGAAAAACAAATAAATGAATTGATTAGAGTGATAAGTCTGCAAGAAGTGGATCTTGGATTCACTAAATTAAAAGCTTTGAAAGATATCTTTTGTACACCACAAGTTACTCTTTTTCCTTTGTTCTTTTTTAACTTACATATTACCCTATTTTTTTAAATTTTAGATAAAAAATTACCTTTTTTCTTCCATTATAGTTAATATAAATTTCTCTTTCATTCTATGAACTTTTTTCTTTACTTTGTTCAGATTCAATCTAAATTTAGATTTCCATAACAATTTGCAGTATATGGAGTTGACCCACAATCAGTTTGAAAAGACTATAAAACTTAGTCACTTTTGGTAGAGTATATAAATGATATTCATATATTCCTTCAGAGAATCACTGTAACCAATTTGATCAGTTTTTTTAAAAAATATATATGTATAAAGAAAAATTATAAAACCCAAGCACTTTTGGTATAAATGATATTTTGATTTTGTTGAACCAATATTTTAAAATATTATAATATTGAAATTATGTATTAAATTCAAGTGGTTGGGATTATTACCTTCCATGAAGCACCTATTCTTTACCAATATTGTTTATTATGAAGATATCTTCAACATGATTACCAAAATAAAACTATACATATTTATTTAGATATACAATCGACATCCACCTATTTAAGTTATTTTATTTTCTCCTTTATTTCTTAGTAGCTAAATAAAAATAGATTAACACACTCACATGAATGAGATTGTGGAATGAATTATGTTCTCATTCTTCCAATATTTAAATTTATACATATAGATTCAAAATTAACTCACACATAAGTAGGGATGTATCTAGTTTATTTGTTGCGGTGAAAATTGAATTCATATTTAAATTAAAATGAAAATTATGTATAAAATGAAATATAATATAGTAGCTGTTTTCAGGAGCACTGGAGAACAGGTCTCATTGTTATTGCTCTCATAGGAACAAATTAATTTGAAGTCCAAATTTATCCTACAAAGTTATTGCTTTCTTTTTTGCAGTAATACTTCTAAAATATAACATTTAATTCATTCTAATAAGTTCTTGCACCTACAAAAAGTTTTATTAGGTTGCAACAACTTTGCTAAACAAAATTTATTGCTAAAAGCTAGCACTTCACTTAGTAAAGGAGAAAAACCGAAATATATGTATATATATACGGAAATTGAATTGAAAGAGCAAAATTATACAAATGTACTATCTTGGTTTTTGCAGTTTGGCATAGATAATCGATTGACCACATGTAAAGTTATTTTTTTTCGTCCCTTCAAGTTAAAACAAAATTTCTCCGTATAGTTTTGAGTTCTTAAACTTGGTTGGTTTCTTTTCAGGTATAGATTCTCATAACAAATTACAACATCTATATTTGGAGAATAATGAGATTGAAGAAGTTATATTCCCCAAAGGTAATACAAAATCATGGAATCATTTTTTTTTTCAAAACAAATTGTTAGCCCAATAGCAACAGTTATTATCATCAATAATCATTATAAAAATAATACAAAGCGCTACCTTTATTGTAAGATTTTAAAGTGAGCTCCTCCAACTCAAGGAGGAGGCCATTTACATCCTTCGACAACAATAACAAAAAGGGTTAAATTAATTAAAAAAGTTTCAATTTGTAAAAAAGTAATCGAACTTCAAAAAAATGGAAAGCATATTCTTTCCAATGGTCACTACCAATGTTATAGAACTCACTACTGGCTACTCGACTGACGACCCAACGAGTAGTGAGCAAAGTTCCAAAACTAACTATTCACTACTCACTACTCAACTGGCGAGATAACGAGTAGCAAGCTCTCGATTACTCAGTGAGTACTCTTCATCGACGGTCAAACCTGTAAAAAAAAATTAAAAGAAATTATATGATCAAAATATAATCATATGATTATTGACCAATTGGTTTGATACTTTTGGCTATTGACCATTAAGATTTAACAACAACTCTTTAAAGGCAAGGGATATTTCTGTTGAGTTTTCAAAATCTCAAGGAAGGTTTATGTCACTATGGCCAAAACTCAGATATTGGTATAATTTTATCAAACCTTAGGGAGGTTTGTATAATTGATCATAATATAATACATATATACATACATACATATGTATATTTAACCGCAGAACCCTATTAGATTTCTCCTTCTTCCCCTCTCTAAACATTAATGCCACCTCCATCCTTTCTCTCTCTCTTAAACACAATGCTGCCTCCACCTTTCTCTCTCTCTCTCTAAAACCTCAACAAATGGTTTCGACAAGCAACCTGGATTGTTCTTCTTTTTCTTTATTTTCTTCTCTCTTGAGAGAGACCTCAAATGGCATCGACTATGGACGTGAAGACGAGTGAGTCCGCTATTTTGATGATTGTGAATCTCACGTAGGAATCCAAGTTGGCTCGTGAATGAATCAAGGCATCGAGTCATGTGCTTCTCACTATTGAGAAGTCTTTGGTTGCTAGTGGCATCATCGATGGAGTGTAGGTCTCCTTTTTCTCGTTTTTCCTTTTTCTATTAGCTTTTTTTTTTTTTTAAAAAAAAATAATCCGAGTTTGGCCTAGTTAGATTGAGTTAGCCTGAGTACTTGACCAACTCGGCCAAGTACTTATCCTACCTAAGAAGAACCCCCGATCTAGGGGTTATCGAAACCTCATTGCAAACTCGGCCTACTCGATTGAGTTTTGGAAACAATGGTAATGAGTACTGGGTTTCGCAGTAGATCAACGGTCAACTCGTTGACCGACAGTCAAACTTGATCAAACTTGTAAAAAAATTAAAAAAAAAAAATTCCAACTCAAACCTTCATCAGTATGAGACTGAATAGTATTTTCTATCACTAGATTACTTTAGATAATGATAGATGATCTAAAATCATTAGTCCAATAGAATATTAAAATATCTCTTTATAAAGAATAGAATACATTACTTCGTTTGAAATATAAATCGTCCATATATCTTTTGGTTAGATGTAAACTTACTTCAAAATTTGTAACCAATCAACATAATCATTTTCTTGTACGAACCATTTGCTCTATTTTACCATTTTTAGAAAAATTACACCACAAACCATTTTCATAGTTTTAAAGTTTTAATATTTTCCATATTTAAACTCCAACAAGCGTAAAAATCCCAAATATCCCAATCTAGAAGGAATTAGTACATAACTAACACAAGGACCAAAAACACAAAAACAAAAACAAAAACAAAAACAAAAAACATCAAGCATGAAGCCAACATTGAAAGCATTTTTATGTGTCTTGCTTTTCTTCTATTTCTTCTTTTCTCTTCCCTTCCATTAGGAGCTCTTCATTGTTTACTCTATCTTCTCCTATCTTTTTTGCTGGAGAGTGAATTCCACACTAATCAAAATCTTGGCTGTCTCAGGTTTCTTTCTTATAAATACCTTTCCATCTGCAACCATCCCTCTTCTCTTCTTCATTCATTCTCCATTCCCCAAAACATAAAATAAAACAGAGCGCAGAAATGAGAACCCATCAAGTTAACCGAGTTGGGTTGGACTCAGCCAACTCGGCGAGTACTTGCCGAAGGTGAGTAGAACCCTTGATTCGGATTGGTAAAACCCCACTGATTAAGTACTCGACAAGTAGTCGGACTTACTCACTAAGTTTTACAACACCGGTCACTATCAAATGAGGTGTAATTTTCATTAAAACAACGGAAGGTGACACACTTTGTCACCTTCTCATAGCCCAAAAAAAAAAAATGAAACCCAAAATACCATTGCTAAATCAACAACCAAACAATATCAAGCTAATGGGTACCTTCTAGAGAACTATGATTTATACTAAATGTGATTGATTTTTTTTTTTTTTTTTTATAAAGCAAGATAGTTAAAAGATCTCTATACACTTACATCTTAATAGCTAATGGATATATGAAGAATGTGCATGAAATAATTTATTTATTTTTTATATATTACAGGCTTAGATAAGTTATCAAGATTGGGCAACTTGAAGTACCAAAACTTAGAAAGCAACAAGCTCAACGATGACATTTGATCATCTCTAAATGCACTTCTATCATTAAAAGAGTTGGTTTTAAGTTATAACAATTTGAAAGGAACAATTAATCTTCAAGGTAAGTGATTCTCTTATCTTCTTCTTCTACTTTTTCTTATTTTTTTAATTTTTAATTGTTTGATGTTTCTAAGAAAGATAGGTTTAACAAATTGATCTAATTAGACTATGTTTAGGATTGCTTCTACTAACTAAATAGTTATGTATCTCATAAGTTTGATAACCCTTGTATAATCAGTTTATTTATAATCCATTTATTTTATAATTTGCTTTTAAGAAGTTGATTGAAATCCAATTATTGATGAAGTTACTTTGTGTTAAGGATAATAGTAAAATTGATACTAGCAAAAATATTAAAGAGAAAGTAGAATAGTGATAGTAGTTTAAGTATTATTATAATTGATAATAATATTTTTTTAAAAATAAATTGCTAATAATATTTAAACTACTATCAGAAGTCACAAGAGGAGTAGGATAATGATTGGTTTTCTTATGTAAATCCAATTGTATATCATTTTACATGATCAAAAAGAAATTTTATATTAGTTTACTATCAATGAAAATAGTGAGACCATTGACGGATCATCCTGGCTGTTGTATATTTCCTATTTGCTTTACCGCTTTATCTATCCAAAACCTTTGAAAATTTGATACTATCCTCTCTATTTTAATAGAAGACAATACATTTAATGATTTATATTAGTTACTGTTTAAGTAAATATTTTAATAATCTATTCTCAAAAATATATATATTTTAATAATCTGAAATATTTAATATTTAAAATATAAATTCAAAAATAAAAGTATAAATTATCTTTAATTAGAATTAATTAATATATTAAAAAATTATGAAAAACCAGTGGTGGTACTACCGGCTACCACCATTATTGACACCGACAGGAGTAGAGCCAGCATCCTTTGGCAGCCGTCAGAACCACTAGAGGAGGCCGGTTCTCCTCCGCAGCAGAGGACACTGAGACTAAGTACTCTCTGGAGATGGTCTTCAAAATGTGAGGCAATCTTGGAATGTTGGAGATATAGTCTTCAGGTCCTTCAATTTTTTTTTTTTATTAATTAATTAATAGATATTTATATTGTTATTTAAACATTATTTAAAAATAAATTTGGAAATATGATGAGAAAACTGGGAAAAAATAAAAATGGTACAGTATATATTACTTTTTGTTATTGTCCATTTTAATCATTTTGCATATATATATTTTTTAAAGTTTACCAAATATATTTTTCTGTTTTCTTGTTAAGTTGATTTTTTAAAAAACTAATTTACCAAACACCCATCTACATAAATTTTAAACGGATTTTTTCTTAAGTTAGTCCACAACCATAAGTGATTATTTTATGAAGTGGAAGCGGTCTCAAACAGAGCCTTGGTCATAGAGGAAATGGATCATGACTAATTCAGTGACACTAAAAGCTTTGAATTTGATTCCCTTTGAATTATCTAGTTAAGATAAAATTTATTTTATTTCTTTTGTGAGTTTGCTCTGTTAACTATATTTGGATGACTTTTCATAGGTTTAGATTCGTGTAAAATGAGATTGAAAAAGTTGTGTTCCATAAAGGTAGGAGAAAAACACAATTCGGTCACTTTATTAAATTCAAACAATTTATTAGATCACAAAACACCCATTATCACTTTTAAGCAATTTCAGGGAAAAAAATTATGAATTCAAGAATACCACTTCTCATTGGAAATAATTTTATTGTGCAGTTCTAGATTAGGAGTTTTATGCGCTCATTTGTTTGAAAAATATTTGTAATTTTCAAAAAATAATTATAAATCTGCAAGTGGAAAACAAAATTTATTGTCCTAATATTACAATTTTTATACTGAGTTGATGCGAACCCCATATATAAAGATACGACATCCACAATCAAACTGAAACACAACCCCAAGAAAGATTAAAACAGGTTTATAACGAAAACTTTGACCCATTGATTATGTCATTCAAGAACCAAAATTATAAAGAATTTTGACTCATTGAATATATGATAATCAAGAACCAAAATTATAATAAGAATGATATTAACGCCACTCCCAAGACATAGATGAGAAAGTGGGAGATAAGTCATGGTTTCGATCGCCACAAACATAGCTTGATAAGATCACATGTTCAACAATGAACAAAAGAGAAACAAATCTCTCAATTACTTTATTCCATAAGCAACTTCTTCAGAATTTAGGTTTAATAAGCCTTAAATAAGCATACAATCCTAAACCTTATTGAAAACTAAATAAAACCCTATTTTTAATTGACTATGACTCTAACTTTGACTCTGACTTTGACTTTGACTTTGATTTTGACTTTGACTTTGACTTTACCTTTTCCTAAACATACCCATGTTGGGCTTTTTAATTAAAAATAAATGACTCAGCCCTATAATTAAAAGCCTAATAAATTAAACAAATTTAAAACAATCCTATAATACTAATTAGGCCAAGTTTATGTTAAACAATTAAATAACAACCCGATTGCATTATAATTGACACCCAAGACTCAAGATTTCCTCAAGATTAATGTTCTTGGATTTGTTCTTGAACTTGAATAATATTGTGAAGCCTAATAAAGTCCAATTGCATTCAATTAGCGTCCCAAAACCTTCAAGATTAGGTCAAATTGCTTCGTTGTCCAATTGTCTCATTGTCCTCCATGATTGCTATCTTGGTTTCCATCATGAGTCCACTTGAAAAGAAAGTCTTGTGAATTAAAAGAAGAATACCAACATTTAGTTGTCTCCACTAGTTAGTAAAAAGATGCCTTTATGGAGTTTAGATAGATTTAGGGTCCGTTTGATATTGCCTTAGAGAAGTTAAAATTTAATTATTTAATAATTTTGGTATAAAAAATATGTTTGGTTAAACTTCCAAAAGGGAAAAATAAAAAAAAAAAGTAATACATGTTTTATTAAATTGGATCTCATTTTCATTCTAAAAGCATCTTTGATGCAATTATCTATTTCAGTTGAATTTTCTACTACATAAGATAGATAAATAGTGAGAAAAGAAAAAAAAAAAAAAAAAAAAAACCACCCTCTCTAAGGCAATCATCTAACCTAAATATGAAGTTGATGTGGCAAAAAAAATTAGAAAATATGGATATTAGTTTTTCAATTGAGAAAATCTCTTAGAAATACTGACTAGAATTTCTCAAAATTTTCAACCAATTAAAAATATGGAGATTTATTTTTTCTCTCTCTTGTTAATTATAAAATATAAAATACAAAATAATGTAACATATATTTTATAATGACTGGTCAAAAGTAGATATAAATTTTATTTTAGATAATTGCATTAGAAATTTTATTTTTTGAAATGACATCTTTTTTATTTTAGCAGTTGTTTTGGGGAACATTTCGAACTATATAACCAATTTGATTTATCTTCTGTAACAGGTTCAAACAATTTAAAAAGCATGATTTTATCATCTAATAATTTAGATAATAACATATTATCGTCTATTGGTGCTCTTTTATCATTAAAAGAATTGTATATACATTACATTGGATTAAAAGGAATTGTTAATATTTTAGGTAATTAAGCTTTTTCGTTTTTCTATGTATCAATTTCCAACTTTAATTACTTTGTTTTAATTATTAGATTACAAGAAAATTTCTTATGTGCCTTATTTTTTTTTTTCTCATTAATTTTATTCAACATTTTCAGAATGACACTCTTTGAAAAATTTAGAGACTTTGTACGTGGGCAATAGCAAGATTGACAAATTTATTTTCTCCAAAGGTACTGATGCACACAAAATTTGATTATAACTTGAAAGGGTAATATTGTCCATTCATTTAGCTTAAATCACTAGCGCAAATGACAATTGGACTCTAATCTTTTTTAAAGGCTTTTTTTGATTTTTTTCATAGATAACACTAGGCTTGAAAAATTTAAGAGCCCTTTCTTTATGGAATAGCAGCATTCACAATGAAAACAACTTATTACAATTATTAGGGCTCATTTCCATCCCTAGAGATACTTGATCTTAGCTATTATATTTTAATGAAACAATGACTTCTGGAGGTAAGTTACTAAGTACTTAACTCCTTTGAATTTAGTTTTATAATTTATATATTGTTGGATTATTGGGCTGTTGGATCAGGTCCACCTAAGATGACCCAAACCCATGACCCGATCTAAATCCATTTGAATTGGATTGGATCGAATAACTGCTTGGCGGTTACTGGCGGTTATCAGAAAATAACCGCCACCTTTATAAATACTTGAGGTATTTCATTTTGTTCAAGAATGATGAAAAATCAATTCTAGAAACTTTACATGCACATCATACTACACATAAGAGAGAAAAGAGAAAACAAATGGCAAGACAAATTACATTGTGATTTGAGGTTCCTTTCCGATTATATGATTGGAATCTGACCAGTTGAATAATCCAGGATCCAGGGCAATTTCCGCTGCGTAGAAATAGGTACGCTTTCGGTTTCTGTTTTACTGTTTTATAGAATTTATATACTGTATAAATTCATTCATTGGTATCAGAGCCCCCTTAAGTTGTTTGCTGGTTTAAAAATCATGATTACATGATCAATTGCCATGAAATTCATTTAGTTTTTGGATTGAAAACTAAGATATAGAAACATGAACCCCGAAACTTACATGTATGATATCTCCCTCGTTAGACTTCCTGTTTGTGTGATTCAAATTTTATAAGAAACTAGACTTCAATACAAATATTAGAAATTTGAATCACAAAATTTCGATGTAAAACGAAGGAGAACGAATCAAAACAAGTTTGGGGTTGAATTCTAGTTTGGTTGAAAGAAATCTGGAAAATAAGGAGGGAGTATGGTCTCCGAAAGAGGAAGCCAAATGGGCGCATGTAATACACGTGCCATGCCGGCACGTGATGCGCTGGACGAAACAGACTCAGCCCATGCAGGCACCATATCACACCACATCAACACCACGAATACGACACATCTGCGCCATGTATGCTAACACATAGGTAATATGCAATCGACACATGGCATTAATTGGGACGCGTGGTTGGCTACCATTTCAACACGCGTAACCATCAGAACGTGCCACGTGATCCCCTATGCGCACGACGCGTGTCTTCGATTAACTGTAGGTAGACGTGTGGTTGAATTGCAACGCGACACATGTCATCGGGACACGTGTCACTGATGAAGATGTGTCGCGTTGGAGGGCGACACGTGTTTAGATGACGTCAGCGGGCGGGGAGAGGCGTGTCTTACACACGAGCGGTGCGTGACCATGGATGTTGGCGTGTGGCCGGTGCTTCGGCCCGTGAACACCATGCGCCGCCGATTAGTTTCCGGCAAAAAAAAAAAAAAAAAAAAAATTCTATTTTTGCTCATCTTCTCATCCCAATTAATTATTCACTTGAATTGTGAGCGAAATTATATTATTTTGTTGATTTCGCTCTATAGGGAGTTAATTTAAAAAATGTTTTAGTTTTGAAATTAAATTTTATTTAATCTAAAATTAATCATGCATGTATTTATTTAGTTTTAGGTTATGCCATGCAATTTATGGAAACTGGGTCAACACATTTTTGACGATGAGTCATCTGATAACGTGATTATGATCATTGTCCTATCAAATGACGAGGAGATTATTGATATCTCAAATATTGGCTAGTACCTTGAGATTATATAAATCTCAAATGATTAGTATAATCTTGAGATCTTAAAAGTCTCAGACAATAAAATGTCAGATGTAACACCCCCTACCCGCCCTTTCACCAAACGACTCTAAGGGGCGCTACAGTCATATCTCTTTTTACAAAATCTATAAAACCATATATTCATTTATTTTCATAAAAATACAAATTTCAAAATCATTCTACAAAACCTTTTAAAACATTTTATTTCACGTAGAAAAACTGACAGAGTTTCCTCTGAGATTCAAACTTTCTAACCTGTTACAAATAATCATATTCATATCCAAAGCATATCTTCCACAAACATATTCAAACAACTGGAACCAAACTCCGTTTGACTCATCATTTTCCATATACACAACATTATCTCAAAATATATACATAACTTAACTTTTCTTTATCAAAAACACTATTTTAAATCCAAATACATACATATATGCGCACAAATATAAATTGAAAACTTTTATATACAAACCAAAGATAATATATATACCCAAAAATGAATATGGAAGGATAGATGTGACTGTCTCAGCTTACTGCAGATACTTTCTTTTCAATCTTCATCCTCCTTATGCCATCTACTACCTACGCGTGGAAATTCCAACGCGCTAAGCATATTTGCTTAGTGGGTGTACACAAAACTCAATATATATATTTTTTAACACAATCAATTTATAAAATCAATAACAAATATCACAATTTATCAATAACTCAATTTAATTTTCAAAGGAAATTTAAAACGATACATTGGTCAAAATAATTCTCATAATAACTTTTCATGCCCCTAGTAAACACAAGCATGATACCATGGATTGGTAGTCGGGTATTCCGGCATCGAACACTCGGTGACTACCCGCCGGACTATCATATAATCATGTATATTTGGGGCCGGACACTCGGTGCCTCTCATAACCTCCGAATTCACTGTCACTTTTCACTATAGTCGGTATAGAATCAAACGGTGCAGTACTGCTCTTGTGACCTATCAATGACATGCCACTCCAATCCCCACCTATCTGTGTCAAAGCTTGCTAGGGCTTGAATAACAATTTATTTTCCAAATTCATTGGGTTGATTTCTTTTAAACTATCAGTTTCTAATCATTTTCAAATAAAATCCGACAACATAACGGCTGCATTTCAGAGGCTTCCAAAAAACCTGAAAATATGAAATAGCACTTCTAAATATTCTCGTCAATCCAACCCAACTTCGTTTTTCGCAATCATACAAATCAATTTTCAATTTCATCATTTCAATTTTGTCATAACAATATAAATTCCATCAATTATCATAATTCAAAAGCATGTATTTAATCAAACACATATCAAAATACTCGTAAACAATATTTTAAAATATCATGGTATTCAAAAATTGATCATATTCCATTTATAAAAACGAATTGAATAAAGTGTACACCAACCTTTATACCCAATGGAAGCTCACACTTTCTCCTTTCATTTTTCTCTGGCTTCCTTGAGCTACCTCCTCTCCTGGATTTTCAAAACCACAATAATTACTCAATAAAAGCTCATTTCATAGTTTTAAAATGCATGATTTACTAATCATAAGTGATCCAAATATTTCCAAATCGCACCAAGCTCCATTTAAAACTCATTTAACCTTTTAAATTTAATCTTCGACTTTCAATAATCTCAATACGCCCAATTAAACTCGTTAGGGTCATCCAAACACTCAACGGATGCATTATGGGTCAATTTACGAAATTGCCCATCAAACTAGTTAATCGCGCGATTCGATTTCTCTTTAAATCTTTGATATTTGCTTATTTTTCTAAGCTCCCTATCACACAAATTCACTTATTTTTCAAAGTATTTTTATTCCAAACTAACCAACAAATAAATCTAAATAATATTCACTTCAAAATCATTTAAATCACCAACAAAAATCATCCATCTTAATCTCAAACAACTCACCCATATTCTTTATCGCATTAACTTCGTCTTGGACTGATTTTTGGGACTGTTATGGCGACAGATCTGAGCTAGGTTCGAGCTATTTTCGAGCTACTTTTCTTCCTCTTTCTTCTCCTCTCTTTCTATCTCTCTTTCCCTCTCGGCTTCATCGCGAACGGCAGCTAGTTTCGCCGTCGATCGGCGTCGCTGTCCTGTCGCCGTTCTGCACGCGTTGAGAAGCTAGTTCGAGTTCGATTCAGCTCTGTTTTGCTCCGTTCAGGTCGGGCTTGAGCTGGTCTACATGCAGTTCGAGTTGGAGCAGCTCGTCGGCGTTGGCGTCGGCGTCAGCGTCGGTGTCGGCGTCGTCTCCTCTCCGATCGGGCCTGTTCGCGCGGCGATTCTATGCGATTTCAGCTCCGTTTCTGGCGTCGTTCGGTCGCGTCTGGTGTGCGGGTGTCGTTTTGGTCTGGTCGGCGATGGCGGCTGGTTGGCGATGGTCAGCTCCGGTGTCACGGTCGACGGCAGCTTCCTCCTTCTTTCTTCTTCTTCTTTCTTCTTTCTTCTTTTCTTTTTCTTTTCTCTCTTTTTGGTTTTGGCAAGATTGGTTTTTGATTTTTATTTTGAAAGTCAACCATCTTTGTGACTTCTATTTTCCTCCACAAACAAATCCTATAATACCAATTTCATCCTTTAACAATGTCATTCTCATACCTTAGATTTTAGCTATACTTTACTTTGACCACATAAATCAAATATTAACTTCAAGTTAATCCCTTATCTAATTAATCATAATAATAATGACACTACTATTTATGCATATGAAATTAGGGATGTTACATCAGAGATCATAAAGATCTTTAATAATGAGATGTTGAGATCAAAAAGATCTCATAGAAGTTATTCAAATTTTGGGTGTTCTAAAATCTTTAGAGAATGATATTAGAACTGTTTTGCTCAAAACACTTACGTATATGGTTTAATGAATATTTAGAAATTGGATGATGATGGGTAGCTTGATTACTTTTTCAATTCCTGTCCAAAAATTCTTTAATCATATTTATGAGTGTATAGTTGTTGCAATATTTTTAGTAAAATGATAGTAGATGTGCTAGTATAGACATAGACAGATATAGATCAAAAGTCTCTAACTAGAATTAATGTCATTTGAGAAACTAATACGTGCTTCGATAATAATAGTTGCTGAACTGAATAAAGTGATAAATTAAATAGTGATGACTATGATATTTGACATCGTAAAATTCAATATATTCTAGAGGAGTAAAAAGCCCTCGAAACCGTAACCAACACCATGGTCAAACCCAAACATGGTATTTCTGCTCAACATAGAAAAGATGTTGATACTTATCAGGTTTTTTAAAATAAAGAACAACATTGCTCATATAACGATGTTGTATTGTATGGTTGATGACCACATGTGCGTGTACGAAGAATATAGATGGCATTAGACATTTGGTCGACTTTGAAAGACAAATGTGGTGGGACATCAACCGTTAAACTAAGGAGATTCACAATCAAGTTTGATACTTATCAGAAGCGTTGGGATTACAACCTAATACAGTATCTGAGAGAGAAGTCAAACATGATACATGAGTTAAAATCCGCAGGCCATGCCTTAACTAGTGAGCAGTAAGTACAAGTGGTGATCTGGTCCCTCCCAAATAATTGGAAAAACATGATAAACCAACATTACCAACAACAATAACATCAAGACATTTGATGATATCTCACTTCATGTTAAACTCGAAGATAAGCGCCTAAAGGCGGCCAATACTTCAGGTTAGCTTTATTTGGTTGAGTTCAGTATACACAAAGGTTTAGGCTCTAAGCGCAAGAAGGGAGGAACGAATATAAGTTGGAAGAAAGGGAAAGAGAATCTCAAATCCAATATGGATGAGACCGGAAAAAACATAAGAAGGGTAAGCGTGGTAGTGCAAGGAAGGATAAGAGTTAGTTAAAGTATTTCAAATGTGGCAAAATGGGTCATTTCACTCATGAATGCACTGAGCATAAGAAAGAGACTTAAGAGCCACGAACTACATAGCTAGAGACAGAGGAGCATTTGTAGAGTACCATCGGATCAGTCGAGGAACAAAATGAATCTACATGGGGAACGACTCAAAAGTTGAAGTGAAAGAGATTGGCACCTGCAAAGTGATTCTACGAGGTGACCAAGTGTTGTATCTCCATGATATCTTGTATGCTCCGAAGATTCGACTGAATCTTGTCTTTGTAATTATCCTTCTAGGTTTAGGATATAGTTTAACTTTTCATAGCAAAATGTGAGATTGAAAGGAATTTCAATAGTACGAGTTGAACAATTCGGACAATGTTCCAAATTCGAACACTCAACTAGAGGAAGATAGAGAGTTATTTGATTACTCTATCCTTAGTGGGAGTGATAAAACTATTGGAATAACTTATTCATTTGTTCCCAGTGGGAACGAAAAGACTAACAAGTTAGTGCTTTCAAATAAATCAACTTGTAGAAGTAACAAGAAGCTATCATGAATTTTAGAAAGGCACTGCTGATTACTCCTTTTATTATCAAGGTGGTAATATGCATTTAATTGGATATATAAATGCTGATAAGGGAGGTGATTTGGATAGGCGAAAATCTACATCTGGTTATGCATTTTCTGCTCAACCAATGTGCTATCTCTTGGAGTAACAAGAAGCTATCATGCATTATGTTGTCCACCATGGAAGTTGTATTCATAGCATGTTCAGTTGTAGTCTAGGAAACAGTCTGGCTTAAGAGATTCTTGAAAAATCTGAATTCGAAATTACTGTGAAAAAGTCAGTTACTGTATACTGTGATAGGTAGGCAACAATTGTCTATATTAAAGATAAGAAATGTCGCAGTAAATCGAAGCATATAGAGACTAAGTACAATTTCGCCAGGAATATAATGACGAAAAGAATATAACAATTTAGTATGTATCTACACATGAGATGGTTTGGATCCACTCACAAAAGCTGTGACAAGAGATATATTTATGTCACATACTAGATCTTTGAGTTTGTGTAGATTATGATGCTATAATTGTTACATTAAGTTATATCTATTTTATGATTAGATACGTCATTTTGGTTATATAAAGCTAGCACGTATTCATTTCACATAGATTATATATGAAAGTATGTCGTCAGGTTTTGAGATTGATATTCTTACACGTATAATTGCCTTAGTTGCTAGGAGAGCAAGCTAAGATGAGGCACATATATTTTTAGAGAATAAAAATGAGGTTATTCTCTTAAGGGCTTAAAATATATGAAATGTCGTCTTGACTGCAGTTAAGATGAGGTTCTACCTAAAATTAATTATTGAGTCGCTCATGATGTATCCCCACCATCATGAGAACCTGATTAAGCCAGATGTGAGTTTCTTGATAATAGGCGCCGAAAGGGTAAGCTTTAGAACTCAGGTTAGGCGCTAGGAAAGCGTCTGAACTAAGATCTGTACAGTGAATAATCTCAATATAAAAGACATACGTATCGTTATTAAAGGATAAGATTCACTGTAACATGCGTTTCATACCGCGTGTGCTTATCGTGACCGACATGGAAAATGAGTGAATTTATCCCTGATTCCTCATTGTGTAAGTTCCATTGAAATTTATATAAAACTTCTACCTATGTCCTCAATGACTGTTCACTTTGTCTCAAAGTAATGAGGTGATGTTTATGTCATTAGTGTGTCTTCTATGACTATGATAATACGGCCCATGAGACATTACTATGATGTCAGTCATTTTTGTTGACCGAGAGATGAAAGTGAGATAGAAAGATTTAATGAATTTTATTATGTTCCTATAGTTACTTGTCGCGATAATTTACAATTTGGAATTGCAATTATGATTATATGGAATATTGGAGGATCGAGCATGTTAAGGGATTAAATATGCTCGAGCAAATAAAATTTTATTAAATCTAGGACATAATAATGAACAAATTTACAATCTCTTGTACAGAAGTACAATTGAGATTTGAAAGACAAGCCACATTGCATATATTATTGTTCATAAGTCATATGGTGTATTTGCCTGTGTGAATACTTGTATTCCTTATCATAAAGGGGTCACCGGTGTTTTCTCTGTAAGTTCTGTTTGGCTCATCTTGTGTGAGTGGAAGATGTTGGATTATTGGGTTGTTGGGTGGGGTCCACCCAAGATGACCCAAACTCATGACTCGATCCAAATCCATTTGAATTGGATTGGATCGAATAACCGCTTGGCGGTTACTGGTGGTTATCAGAAAATAACCGCCACCTCTATGAATACTTGAGGTATTTCATTTTGTTAAAGAATGATGGAAAATCAATTCTAGAAACTTTACATACACATCATACTACACATATGACAGAAAAGAGAAAACAAATGGCAAGGCAAATTACATTATGATTTGAGGTTCGTTTCCGATTATATGATTGGAATCTGACCAGTTGAACAATCCAAGATCTAAGGCAATTTTCGCTGCATAGAAACGGGTACACTTTCAGTTTCCATTTTACTGTTTTATAGAATTTATATACTGTATAAATTCTTTCATATATATTCCATATATAGCTTTGTTTAGAGTTTTTTATAATTTTTACTATCGTGGAAGAGATGTAGTTCAATAGTTTGTCTCTCCATATAAGCCTTCCTCATAACATTATGGCTTTTACTTTGCTCCTAGCTTTGTCAATGTAGAGTTGTCAAGTTAATGACTCTCTAACATTTCAAATTACATCACTCAATGTCGAATGTAATGAAAAGTCGATGGATAGATTTATATGCTTCTTCTTTACTTTTTTTTTCTTCTTTTGATGATGACTGCAGATTTGTCTCATTTAAAGAATACAAAGAATATGAAAGATTTGCACATGGATCATACTAATCTCAATATCACCTTCCTTCAAATGAGTGGGCTGCTGACATCTTCATCGCTTGGGATTTTAACATTATCAAATTGTGGATTGCAAGGCATTGTATCTCATCAAGGTTAAAATCTTTCTCTCTCTGTAGTAGTAACATAAATTTTTAATAATAGATTCAAGCTAATTAATCTTTTATTAATGATATTTCTATTGACTCCGTTTTGGAAGTTCTTATAAGCAATAATTTCTAGAAACATCATCCAAAAACAAATTGATAGTATTTAAAGTTACAACACAAATAAAAAGTATCAAGATATTTTTTTCACTTAATTTAATTTTATTTATACTTAATTTTTACACTTCACACATGCCTAAGTTTGTGCATCTCTAAGAGTTATGTCTTAGTCATACATAGTGGTAGACAAGGGGCTTTTCAAACTTGAAATTTACGATGTCAATAACAAAATATTTGTGAAAAAAAAAAAAAAAGTAAAATAGAGTCATATTCTTTGTGAATTCCTATTGATAACCATCATATTATTTTGTTGCACAGGGGGTGGCATGCTTGTTGAATTTCTCTACAATCAGCATAGCTTGAGAGTAGTTGATCTTTCTTCTAATAACTTGACAGGAGAGTTTCCAAATTGGTTGTTAGAGAATAATTCAAGATTATATTATCTTAATCTAGCCAATAATTCTCTTGGAGGACGGTTCAGCTACCAACTCATTCTCACTTGAATTTAACTTTATTAGATATTTCTAAAAATTTCTGTCATGGGCATATTCCAAAAGAAATAGGAGGATATCTACCAAGCTTAAGACAATTATACCTTTCCCAAAATCATTTTGATGGCAGCATTCCTTCTTCAACTGGCAACATGAATTCATTGGAAACTTTGGACTTATCGTACAATCAACTGTTCGGCAAAATACCAAAGCACTTGGTTGAAGGTTGTACCTCTTTAAGGATGCTTTTGTTATCAAACAACAGCTTCCAAGGTCAGATATTCTCTTCCAATTTCAACTTGAGAAATTTGGGGAGACTACAATTGGATATGGTAATCACTTCATTGGAAAAATCCCAGATAGCTTGTCTAATGCTTTTTATTTAAAAGGATTATATCTCAGTGATACTAATCTCTCGAGTAGGCTTCCAATTTGGTTAGGGAATATGTCACATTTGGAAGATATAATAGTGCCCAATAATCATCTTGAAAGTCTAATTCCATTTGAGTTTTTTCACCTTGAATATCTTACAATTTTGGATCTTGTAGAAAATAATTTGTTCGATAACCTACCACATTGCTTCAATTCTCCAATTCTCCAATTATCAAATAGATTCATTTGTCCAAAAATAATTTTCAGGGGCAACTAAGTGATTCTCTCATTAATAGCTCTTTCCTAGTGACACTAGACCTTAGTTATAACCAATTACACGGTAGCGTTCCAACTTGGATCAATTTGATTTTTAACTTGAAGTATCTTATCTTGAGTCATAACAATTTTTCAGGCAAAGTACCAACACAACTATGTCTATTGTACCAATTACAGTTGATAGATCTTTCCCATAACAAGCTTTCGGGCCATATTCCTCCTTGCCTAGATGTCACTTCACTCCATGATAATCAAAATATTGATGAAGGTCTAAATTCTACACATATTTCTACTTCAAGTGTGCATACATGTAGAGATATACTAATTCAAATAAGGAACGAAGAAACTGTAGAATTCACAAAGACTTCATCTTACTCTTATCAAGGAAAAGTTCTCACTTACATGATGAGACCTGTCCCGCCTTTCTCTTTACAAGGCCTAGGTGCTCGCCTGGCACCCCACGAAATCCCTCTGGATTCTATTCCATTACATCCAGCCGAAAATCCGAGGAGCAAAGCGTAGAACTGAAAATCATCAAAATTAAGATAAACTTAAAATTAATTAAAATTTGTTTTCTATAGTTTAAAATTCCGGCAAAGTTTCCTCTATTTTTCAAGATTACCAAAGTTTACAAAATCAACCTACAATTCAAAATTTACGCTTCTAAAGTTTGACACATTTTCTCAACTTCCAATTGGACCTCAGATTCATTTCAATGGCAATCCCTAGCCATAATTTCTAAGGAAATAAAATCAAATTAGTTTAATATCAACTTTAAAAATAAAAATTCGTTTACAATCCAAAATTTTACAATCAAAATAATAATTTACATTCAAAAGATATTTACAACCAAAATAAAGTTCATATATTCTTTTGTGCATTGTCATCCTTATACATTCATAGAAATTTTATTTCTTCAGCCACTTTCATTCGGATGGAGAAGAACATGTATCTTGTCGGCTGAAACCTGTACCTGGGGAGGTTTTTTAACAAAAATTTATAAAATGTGAGCTACGAAAGCCTAGTGAGTGCAAGGTTTACTAACTTAAATTATTTTCTAAAAGGGTAACCTCCCTAAAACATTTATAAAAATTTCTATTTTTTATAGTTTTCATTAATATAACTTCAGAGTTGATAATAACAGAATTCAGATTCAAAATAATAAAATTCAGAAATAGCAGATAAAAATTTATATTAAAAATTGTAATCAATTGCAGAAATTTTCATAAAATTTCATATATAACAGAATTTCAAAACAGTTTCAGATATAACAGAATTTCATATAATTTCAAAACCGCCAATGGATTTCCAGAAGTATACAGATAATGATCACATGTACTGTGCGGGACGAACCACTATCCCCAGCACTAGTGACAACCATCAGTGCTTCACGCCCAGCGTCCTTCACACTTTCTGGCATGTACAGAAGACATCCCACTAACGCGATGCAGATTAAATCCATAGTGCAAGCACGAAGTGAAATAATACCCTACGCGTATATTTGGCGATACGACTTGACTGACAGAGTCAATTCCCTCAAGAGTTAGTGACAATCCATCCTAGGACTTGCCATACACGCAGGGGTATTCCGATCGGGTCTAAACAGATATATATATATATATATATATTCAGATACCGTTAATTCCATAACAAATAGTATAATCCATTGGGTTTGAAAAATTCAATAATTTCTTTATGCCACTCACAATAAATTCATTTATTTCAATTACTCATAAAAACCATATATCATTTTGAATAGCATATAATTCACATTTCATTGCATATATTTTTCATACATAAACCATAATACATTCAAATTAAAATGGAACATTTAAATCACTTATTGGTTTCCATAACCCACATGAAATAAATAAAAATTATTTCATACTCAAACAATTTTAAACATAAAATTTTTAAAATGTGATTTGCACTCACTATTTTTGATCACTTGGTGGCTAATCAATCCTCCCTCTTTTTAGCTTTTTTTTTTGCCCAATTTGAACACCTATAAACCAACATTTTAGGTCCCAAAATTTCATCAATAACAAGCTCATTCATAGTTAAACAAAATCACATTTTTTAACCAATACTAACAATCCATATTAATCCTTAAACTAATCTTAAACTAACCCAATTAACCATTATTCATTCTCATCATTGTAACCCATTCTCCTTCATTTGATTCAAAAGCAAAATTCATCAATTTCAACATTTAAAATCCATTCATTCAATCAACAAAATCATCAATCCAATTAATACATTTAGGCACACTAAACTCATGGAATAATCCCACCATACATCCAACACTTCCTAATTTTCATTTCTTTCCATTCCATTGGTGTTTATTCAATACCAAACACATTCAAGAACTTTAATATCCTATAGAATCACATGAATTAATTAAAATTCAAGGTGCCCTTCAATCTAACAAAATTTAAATTTCATACCAATACATCCATTTAATCAAAACTCCTTCCATCAATTATTCCCATACCACTTAATTCATCAACCAAAACCCTTAAACACATTAAAATCCAACACCCACACTAGGCACCCATTCTTGCCATCTACTAACTCCACACACACACAATCATTCATTTCATTTTTCTTCAATTAAATCACACAAATTTCTACTAATTTAACTCATCTAACATTCAATAAACTTAAATCAATTAAACCCATCAATTATCATCATCATCCATTCAAACCCTAACCTTTAACATACTAACAAAATATAACCAAGCTCATATCATATTCTACTTCAACTCTAAGCTTAAAATCATGATAAACAACCTTCAATAACTCACAAACAACATCAACTCATCCATTAACCACCATCTCCAACAAAACCCATAAAACTCATCAAAAACTCTATCAATTTAACTATAAATTCAACCAACTAACTTACATTGTTTTCTTGATGATTCTTAGAGCTAAGAGGATGAAAAATTTGAGAGAAATCACCCCAAACCAGTAGCTCACTTCTTCCTTCTTCTTCTTCTTCTTCAGTTGCACACACCCACTTTTTTTTTTTTCTCTTTTCAGTTATCCTTTGTGGTTGCATGAATTGCCTCTTGTTTGGATTTCATTTGGGCTTCAACTTTATATCCTAGGCTCCCTTAATGACCATTTTTCCCTAATGTTCACCTAAAATACCAAACATATCCTTTAGTCACACTAATCACAATTTCATTGGTCTATTAACTATATAATTATCCATTCAATTATCTTAATCAATTCTAATTAATCTCAACCACAAATTTAGTCAGAAGATGACTATTAGATGTTAATTTACCATTGGTCTATCAATAATCACATGGATTGTGCTTTTATAATGGGTTTAATATCATAAAATCTCATTTATACCCTTAACATTAAAAATTAATACAATTCATTCCGAAATAAATTCCAAATTAATTCTATGATCACCCTTTCATCAAATTGACTTTACAATACTCTAATTAGATCTCTTAGGACTCAATCCATGGCTTCGAAAAAAATTCAAATGGAGTTTAGGTCAACAGTATTCAAAATCCTGTCCGTAAGGGTGTTTTCGTCGGTTAACTTTCGGAACCTTCAAAAATTACCCAAATGGACTCATTTTTTCTCCGTTTCAGTTTTATTGGGTCCTACTAACCATTCTAAATATTTTTGATTTTTCGGGGTCCGTCTCAAAATTTTACTATTCATCGAGTACTATTCATCCATAAATTTATTGTTAACCATAAAATGAAAGTTTGAGGTCTTACAATTCACCTCCCCTATTAAAATTCCGTCCTAGAAATTTAGATAACATATAAAACTTAATTCACATACCTGTTCAGAATAGGTGGGGCTACTATCGTCTCATCTGTTCTTCATGCTTTCATGTTGCTTCCTCCATTGCATGATTCCTCCACAGAAATTTAACCAATGAAATGACTTTGTTGCGCAGAACCTGTTCTCTTTTATCTAAAATCTGTGCAGGTTATTCTTCATAAGTCAGATTCTCTCTTAATTCCACTGATTGCTCTCTCAATACATGTGAAGGATCTGCTATGTACTTGCAGAGCAAGGAAACATGGAATACATCATGTATATTGGCCAGTGATGGTGGCAAGTTCAGTCGGTATGCCACTTCTCCAACTTTCTCTGTAATCTCATATGGCCCAATATATCGTGGGCTCAGTTTCCCACGTTTGCCAAATCGTAACACCTTTTTCCATGGTAACACTTTAAGGAACACTCTGCCGCCTACTCGAAATTCTAAGTCTCTTCTTCTATTGTCTGCATAGCTTTTCTAGTTTGTCATTGGCTACTTTCAGCCTGTCCTTGATTGTTTTGATCTTCTCTGAGGTAATATGGACAAGTTAGGGACCTATTAGTTTCCTCTCACCTATCCTATCCCAACACATTGGTGTCCTGCATTTTCTCACATACAATGCTTCATACGGTGCCATATCAATGCTGGACTGATAGCTATTATTATAAGCAAACTTTATCAATGGTAGTTGAGTATCCCAGCTTCCCTTGAATTCAATAACACAAGCTCTAAGCATATCCTCTAAAGTCTGAATGGTGCACACTAATTGACCATCTATCTATGGATGGAACATTGTACTGAAATTCAATTTAGTGCCTAGAGCTTTCTGAAGACTAGGCTAGAATCGGGAAGGCAAATCTGGGATCTCTATCAGATACTATGGAAACGGGTGTCCCATGTAGCCTCACTATCTCATCAATGTACAACCGGGTCAATCTTTCCAGAGAATAATTGTTCTTGATAGGTAGGAAATGGGCGGACTTCGTCAATCTATCAGCAATTACCTAGATCTCGTTATGGCCACTCTGGCTGCGTGGAAATCTTACCATAAAATCCATAGTGATTTTCTCCTATTTCCATTCAGGTATGGGAAGTGGTTGTAGTAACCCTGTCGGTTTCTGATGTTCAGTATTTACCTATTGGCAAGTGAAGCATCTAGAGACAAACTCTGTAATGTCTCTCTTCATCCCTTTCCACCAGTAGTGTTCTTTCAGGATGTGGTATATTATGGTGCTTCCCGGATGCATTGTATAGGCTGATGAATGAGTTTCTTCCATAATCTCTTTCTTCAAATTAGCTACATTTGGAACACATAACCTATTACCCACCACTAATGTCCCATCATCCCTCAATGAGAAGTCTGTCGGTGGGTCAGATCCAATCTTATTCTTTAGTTCCATCAGATGCGGATCCTGAGGCTATAACTCTCGAATTCTATCAATAAGAATGGGGCGCACATGAAAAGTGGCTAATAATGCCCTAGAATCAATCATCTCCAACTGCACCCTTAAAGCTCTTAATTTAACCAATAGTTGGAGGTATACAACCTTCAGATGTGAGATAGAACCTGTTGGTTTCCTACTTAGTGCATCATTGACTACATTAGCTTTCTCGGGATGGTATTCGATGCTGCAGTCATAATCCTTGAGGAGCTCCATCCATTTCCTTTGTCTCATATTCAATTCTTTCTAGGAGGACAGCTATTGCAGACTCTTGTGGTCGGTAAAAATCC